>JAJHUB010000372.1:0-45825 GCA_024510155.1 Gulo gulo luscus | reverse complement strand
CACATAGATCATTGTAACAGGATAGAGAGACCAGAAATAGACCCTCAACTCTATGGTCAACTATTATTCGACAAAGCAGGAAAGAATGCCCAATGGAAAAAAGACAGTCTCTTCAACAAATGGTGTTGGGAACATTGGACAGTCACATGCGGAAAAAAGAAACTGGACCACTTCCTTATACCACACTCGAATATAGACTCAAAATGGATGAAGGACCTCAATGTGAGAAAGGAATCCATCCAAATCCTTGAGGAGAACACAGGCAGCAACCTCTTTGACCTCAGCCGCAGCAACTTCTTCCTAGGAACATCGCCAAAGGCAAGGGAAGCAAGGGCAACAATGAACTATTGGGATTTCATCAAGATAAAAAGCTTTTGCAGCAAAGGAAACAATTAACAAAACCAAAAGACAACTGACAAAATGGGAGAAGATATTCACAAATGACATATCAGATAAAGGGCTAGTATCCAAAATCTATAAAGAACTTAGCAAACTCAACACCCAAATAACAAATAATCCAATCAAGGATTGGGCAGAGGACATGAACAGACATTTCTGCAAAGAAGACATCCAGATGGCCAACAGACACATGAAAAAGTGCTCCACATCACTCCGCATCAGGGAAATACAAATCAAAACCACAATGAGGTACCACCTCACACCAGTCAGAATGGCTAAAATTCACAAGTCAGGAAATGACAGATGCTGGTGAGGATGCGGAGAAAGGGGAACCCTCTACACTGTTGGTGGGAATGCGAGCTGGTGCAACCACTCTGGAAAACAGCATGGATGTTCCTCAAAAAGTTGAAAATAGAGCTACCCTATGACCCAGCAATTGCACTACTGGGTATTTACCCTAAGGATACAAATGTGATGATCTGAAGGGGCACGTGCACCCGAACGTTTATAGCAGCAATGTCCACAATAGCCAAATTATGGAAAGAACCGAAGTGTCCGTCAACAGATGAATGGATAAAGAATTGGTATATATATACAATGGAATACTATGCAGCCATCAAAAGAAATGAAACCGTGCCATTTGCGACAACGTGGATGGAACTGGAGGGTATTATGCTTAGCGAGATGAGTCAATCGGAGAAAGACAACTCTCATGTGATCTCCCTGATATGAGGAAGTGGAGATGCAATGTGGGGGGTTTGGGAGGTAGGAAAAGAATAAATGAAACAAGATGGGATCAGGAAGGAGACAAACCATAAGAGACTCTTAATCTCACAAAACAAACTTAGCGTTGTTGCGGTGAGAGGTGTGGGGAGAGGGTGGTAAGGTTATGGACACTGGGGAAGGTATGTGTTATGGAGAGTGCTGTGAAGTGTGTAAATTTGGCGATTCACAGACCTGTACCCTTGGGGCAAATAATACATTATATGTTAATTAAAAAATTAAAAATTTTTTAAAAAAGGAGTAGAGCTGGCACACACACACACACACACACACACACATACACAAGAAGTGCAACAGATTTCTGTACATTGATTTTATATCCCTGACTTTGTGAATTCATATATCAGTTCTAGTAATTTTCTGCTGGGTTCTTTTGGGTTTTCTACATCGGGTATCATGCTGTCTGCAAATAGTGAAAGTTCGAATTCCTCCTTGCTGATTTGGATGCCTTGTATTTCTTTCTTTTTTTAAAATTTTTATTGTGTTATGTTAGTCACCAAAAAGTACATCGTTAGTTTTGATGCAGTGTTCCAGGACTTGTATTTCTTTTTGTGGTCTGATTTCTAGGACTTCTGGTACTATGTTAAATAACAATGGTGAGGATATACACCCTTGTCTTGTTCCTGATGTTAGGGAGAAAGCTCTCAGTTTTTCCCTAAAAAACCTGCTGTGTTTTAACATTTTTATTACATTATCTCTATGAAGCAATTTTGGCAGTATTTACATCTTACTTCATTGACATTTCCAATCCAGGAGCATGGTATTTATTAAATTTCCTTTAATTTCTTTAATAATGTTTTGTGTCTTGCATTTCTTTCCTTGAATTGATTCCTAGATATTTTATTTTTTTATGTTATTATAAGTTGATATTGCCTTTACTGTGTCCCTTCCTTTGTTCATGTTTATTTGTAGGAAAATAATTAATTGTTATATATCACTCTTGCATCATGCAACTTTGCTAAATTAACCTACTAATTCTAATAATTTGTAAATTATTTTGGATTTTCTATGTTTTTGGTAACACCACTTGTTAATAATAACATTTCTATTCCATCTTTTCCAATCTATATCATTTATCATTTTTCTTGTCTACCTGTACCATTGTGAATTTTAGGTAGAATTTTTTTTTAATGTGTTTATGGATTTTTTTTTATATTTATTTTCAGCATAACAGTATTCATTGTTTTTTCACCACACCCAGTGCTCCATGCAATCTGTGTCCTCCCTAATACCCACCACCTGGTTCCCCCAACCTCCCACCCCCCGCCCCTTCAAAACCCTCAGGTTGTTTTTCAGAGTCTGTAGTCTCTCATGGTTCACCTCCCCTTCCAGTTTCCCTCAACTCCCTTCTCCTCTCCATCTCCCCTTGTCCTCTATATTATTTGTTATGCTCCACAAATAAGTGAAACCATATGATACTTGACTCTCTCTGTTTGACTTATTTCACTCAGCATAATCTCTTCCAGTCCTGTCCATGTTGCTACAAAAGTTGGGTATTCGTCCTTTCTGATGGAGGCATAATACTCCATAGTGTATATGGACCACATCTTCTTTATCCATTCATCCATTGAAGGGCATCTTGGTTCTTTCCACAGTTTGGTAGAATGTTTTAAATAGTTCACCACTCTTGATATTGCTACATGTTTTATGGAGAGTATTTATCAGGACTCCATTCACTAATTTTCTAAGAATTTTTCAATAAATAATTAATTTTGTAGAATTATTTTGTTCTATATCCTTTGAGACTGTCGTAAAACTTAATTCCATTTTATTAATGTGTGGAATTACACTGATAAATTTTTCCAATATTAAATCACCCTTGCCTTGTTTAATTATGTGTTAATCACATATACTATCCTGTATATATATATTGCTGGATTCTATTTGTTGATATTTTGTAATTCTGCCTTTTGTAAGTTCTGTGTCCCATCTTGGGTCAAGATATTTGCCAGATAGTTAAAGTAGTTTGAAAGGGTATTTCTCTATCAAAGACTTTATTTATAACTGGTGCCATTTCTTTCTCTCTCTTTCTCTCTCTCTCTCTCTCTTTTTTTTTTTTTGAGTATAGTTGACACACATTGCTGCATTAGTTTTTACCTAATATAAATATACTGTAGAACATGGTGCCCAACAACACTAATCATCAGGAAATGCAAATCAAAACCACAACAAGATACCACCTCACACCTGTCAGAAGGGCTAAAACCAAAACAGCAAGAAATAACAAATGCTGGCAAAGTTGTGGAGAAAACAGAATGCTCATGAACTATTGGTGGGAGTGTAAATTGTTATAGTCACTGTGGATAACAATCTCAAGTTTCTTCAAAAAATTTAAAATAGAAAAAAAAAATTTTAAAATAGAAATATCATATGATCCAATAGTTCCACTACTGGATATTATCCAAAAAAGCCCCCCACTAATTTGGAATATATATGCACCCCTATGTTTATTGCAACATTATTTATCATAGTCAACATGTGGAAGCAACCTGTGTCCATCAACAGACAAATTAGATTAAAAAGACATGAAACACACACACACACACACAAACACACACACACACACACACACACACACACACAGAATGGAGTATTATGCAGCCACAAAACTGGTGCCATTTCTTTTCCAAGTGTGTGGAAGGATTCATTGGTTGAGCAATCTATGCCCCCAATTTTCTTTGTGGGAAGGTGTTTAATGATCTGTCATTTTAACAATAATTTTAAGATCAATCATATTTTCTATTTCTTCTGTCAGATTTGGTAAGTTGTTTCTCTCAAGGAATTTTTCTTTTTATGCAAATCCTCAAATTTGTTAGTGTAAAGTTGTCCATAACAATTTTACACCAGCAACCTTTAAATATATATGTCTTGAATGTTATCATCTCACTCATTCCTGATATTGTAATTCATGCTTTCTCTATTTTCCTTGATCAGTCATGCTATTGGTTTAACAGTCATAACCTTTGCAAATAAATTTTTAGTTTTATTTCATATATGCTATGTCTGTTTTTCTATTTCATTGATATCTTTATTCCTAAATTTTTTAGTTCATTAAGCTTTAATGTAATTGCTGATATATTTCTGTTTAAATCTATCATCGTAGGATTTGCTTCTGTGTCTCCCATGTGTTTGGTGTCATTTTTGTTTGGTTGTTTTGTCACCTTCCGAGTAACCAAGTTTGTCTGTTTTGTCACCTTCTGACATTTCCTCTTCAGTAGCTTGTTAGATGTACAATCCTTTTTCTTTTAGTGACTTTTCTCAAGAATACACTATGAATTTTGCTTATTAGTGCATAATTTTTGTGGATAAAGTGCAAGGATAGTAAAACACCTTAGTTCCCCTCACGTTCCTCATCTTCTGTGTTATTTTAAAAATGTATTTTAATTTTACACATATTTTCAGGTCCATATGAAACTATTACCATTTTTTCATAACCAATATTCATTTAGAATAACCCATATATTTTCCCCTTCAATTTCAATGTTTCCATTGGTGATCATTTCACTCTACCTGAAGGGTGTCCATTCTGCCCCATTCTCTCCTTCCTCTCTGCCTGTGTCTGACTAAAATTCAATTTATTATTATTATTATCATCATCATTATCATTATTATTAAGTAGGCTCCACACTGGGCTTAAGCCCAACACGTGGCTTGAACTCATGACCCTGAGATTGAGACCTAAGCTGAGATCAAGGGTCAGACACTTAACTGAGTGAGCCACCCAGGCACTCCTGAAATTAGATATATGTTATACATATTCTCTATTTCTCATGTATCTTACACTGACTTTTTGGCCTTCTGTCCTTTTTGCTTTCTACTTCTCATTCTGGATATTTTATTTTTTATTTATTTTTTTATTGATATATAATGTATTATTTATTCCAGGGGTACAAGTCTGTGAATCATCAGTCTTACACAACTGATAGCACCCACCATTATTTTTCATTTTTTAGAAAAATTTTTATTATTATGTTCAATTAGCCAACATATAGTACATCATTAGTTTTTGATGTAGTGTTCAATGATTCATTAGTTGCATATAACACCCAGTGCTCATCCCAACAGGTGCTTTCCTTAATATCCATCACCCAGTCACCCCATCCTCCCACCGTCCTTCCTTCCATAACCCTCGGTTTGTTTCCCAGGGTCCAGAGCCTCTCATGGTTTTTCTCCCTCTCTGATTTCTTCCCATTCCTTTTTCCCTCCCTTCCCCTGTGGTCCTGTGCACTATTCCTTATACTTCACATATGAGTGAAACCATAGGATAATTGTCTTTCTCTCCTTGACTTATTTCACTTGGCATAATCCCTTCCAGTTCCGTCCATGTTGATGCAAATGGTTCATTCTGGATATTTTAATCTGATATATTTTCCAGTTCCTATTCCTCTCTTCTTGTCTTACCTGGTTCTAAATCAATCTGTTGTTTTTGTTTTTTGGGGTTTTTTTTTTTGATTATTATTATTATTTTTATTTCTTTTCAGTGTAACAGTATTCATTGTTTTTGCACCACACCCAGTGCTCCACGCAATACGTGCCCTCCCCAATACCCAACTTGGTTCCCCCAACCTCCCACCCCCCATCCTCCCACCCCCCCACCCCTTCAAAACCCTCAGGTTGTTTTTCAGTGTCCATAGTCTCTCATGGTTCTCCTCCCCTTCCAATTTCCCTTAACTCCCTTGTATTTTTAATTCGTTATTTTATCTTTATTCCTAAAATTTTAGTGTGTAATTTTTATATATTTACCTGGTGAGATTGTTTTCATCTATTTTCTTGAATTCTAAAATTTGGATCATTTATGGGTCTGTTCTTTTTCTTTTTTCTTTTTCACTGGGGTTCCATTCATTTAGTCCTATTGTTCATGGACTGCTACTTTGTATATAAAACATGTTGAAATCACTTAAGGTTTTGACCTCCATAAAAGAACTACTTTTGCTCTCTGGCATAAAATTAGAATAGGGGAAGGTCATCTTAATTCCTGAAACTAGACTAGTTAATCCCCTTCTCAACTTACTTTTGATATTTGTATTATTTTTCGCTTTGACCATTTTCATAATGTTTGCCTTCTATTCTGTGCTCATAACTTCCTAATTGTTTAGTGTTCATTCTAGTTGTAAATGGGTTTAGTGTTCAGCACCATTCATTATACTCACACTTTTTAAATTCCTGGTTTATGCATTCATCTATGAGTTAATTAGACTTCATCATTAAGCACTGTGATTATTCTTTTAATAGGGTCCTTCCATATATTCTTTCATGTTTGAAAATGTGCATAAGTTACCTTTATATTCAACAGCTATTTTGTTTGTGTATGATACTTTTGAGTCATAGTTAGTCTGCTCACAGTTTTATGACATTGCTCCACTGACCTGTGCCATGAAATGTTGGTGTCGCAAAATCTGAGCTCAAACTAATTTTTCCACTTTGTAGGCGATTTGCCTTCTCTACTTGGCCTTATGAATAATTATGTTTTTATACTTCCATCTAAATAACTTAGTCTGGATTCATCACTGTCATTATTTTTATACACATTTTTCCAATATATGGGGTGCTTTTATGAGCCAGAACTTCAGCATGTCTTTTACTTCAAGAGAAATTTCCTACACTGTTGAAATTTTAATAGATTTCATATATTTTAGGGATCCAATTAAGCTAATTTTCTATTAATTTGTTTCCCATTTTTATGATTTTCCTAATTGCTTAATTTTCCTGTTTTCTTTCTTTAAAAAAAAAAAGATTTTATTTGTTTGTGAGAGAGAGAGCACAAGCAAGGGGACCAGCAGAGGGTTAGGGAGAAGAAGGCTCCCCACTAAGCAAGGAGCCTGATTCAGGACCTGACCCCAGGACCCTGAGATCATGACTGGAGCCAAAGGCAGTCACTTAAGGACATTAGGAGAAGGAAGGGAAAAATGAAGGGGGGAATTGGAGGGGGAAATGAACCATGAGAGACTATGGACTCTGAGAAAAAAATGGAGCGTTTTAGAGGGGAGGGGGTAGGGGGATGGGTTAGCCTGGTGATGGGTATTATTAAGGAGGGCATGTACTGCATGGAGCACTGGGTGTTATACACAAACAAAGAATCATGGAACATTACATCAAAAACTAATGATGTGCTGTATGGTGACTAACATAACAATTAAAAAAAAAAACAAAAACCCGACTAAGCATCCCAATTTTCCTGTTTTCTTTCTTTGCACTCACTGTTATGATCACAGTCCAGTTTCTTCTTAAAATTATTCGTTTTAAAATAAACATTTCATTTTGGAAGAACTTTAGATTCACAGAAAAATTGTGAAGATAGTACAGATTGCATAGTTTCCTTTATTATGAACATCTTACATTAGTGTGGTAAATTTGCCACAATTAGTGAACCAATAGTAATACTTGCTGACTAAAGTCCACACTTCCTTGGTTTTACCTACTCTCTTTCTGTTATAAGATTCCATCCAGGGGCACCTGGGTGGCTCAGTGGGTTAAGCCTCTGCCTTCGGCTCAGGTCATGGTCTCAGGGTCCTGGGATCGAGCCCCACATTGGGCTCTCTGCTCGGTGGGGAGCCTGCTTCCTCCTCTCTCTCTGCCTGTCTCTCTGCCTCCTTGTGATCTCTGTCAAATAAATAAATAAAATATTTAAAAAAAAAAAAAGATTCCATCCACACTGGTTAAAAAAAAATTCAATCCAGGATACCACGTTATCATGTCTCCTGAGTTTCCTCCTGTCTGTGACAGTTTATTAGTCTTTCTTTGTTTTTGATGACTTTGACAATATTGGAGAGTATTGCTCAGATATTTTGCAGAATGTCCCCAACTTGGGTTTTGTCTTATGTTTGTTTCATGATTAGACTGGGGTTATGGAATATCACAGATGTTAAGTGTCATTATCATCACATTATATTAAGGGTACATACTATCAACATGATTTATCACTGTTGAGGTTAACTTTAATTGTCTGGCTGAAGTACAGTACGGCAGGTTTCTTCACGAGAAAGTTACTCTTTTTTCCACTTTTCCATACTTTACTCTTTGGAATTAAGTCATTATGAGCAGCTCACACTTAAGGATTGGAGACTATGTTCAACCTCCTTGAGCATGGGGTTTCTATAAAGAATTATTTGGAATTTTTAACCATGGGAAATTTGTCTATTCACCTCCATTTATTTTCTTCAATCACTTATTATCATGGGTACATATTTTATATTTTATATTATAATTCAATACTATTTTGTTTATTTTTCCCCTGAATTGATTCAGCCTTGGCCACTAGAATATCTTTCAGTTAGCTCCTGTGTTTCTTTGACTTAACCCCATTATCGATTTTTTTTTTCAGCACTTCAGTACTTTCAGTACTTTTTCACTTTCTGGTACTACAAGATGCTCCATACTCATGTTGTATATTTCCTCCTTCAGTCCTAGAATTAATCATTTCTTCAAGAAGCCCTGATTCCTTTCATGAGAGAATGATATTAGAAATCAAGGCCTGTAGAGAACAAACAGATGGTTTCCAGAGGGAAGGTGGATGGGGGAATGGGTGAAATAGGTGATGGGGATTAAGGAGTGCACTTGTGATGGGTGCCCGGTGTTGTATGGAAGTGTTAAATCACTCTATTGTACACCTGAAACTAACATTACACTGTATGTTAACTACCTGGAATTAGAATAAAGACTTTAAAAAAGTCAAAGAAAACAGGGTTTGGGTATGAGGTAGCTGATGTTATTCCTACTTTTTTTTCTTGGTTGCTTTTCTTCCTATTTCTAATATATTTGTTAGCCTTACAATGGTGTTTTGTGTTTTTTGTTTGTTTGTTTTTGTATTTGTTTTAGTTCTTGGTTCATTTCCTAAGCTCAGAAGTTTTTCCTTTCATCACATTCTGTTAGCCTAATTTCCTCTCTTTGAGCTACTGTTTAAATGAATGTGTATTATGGATAAATTCTTCTGTATTATGAAATACTTACAGAGAATAGTTGATTTATTTCCTTTGGGTAATGCTTCTTTCTTGACTCTTCTATTCCTTACTCCTTCTTTAAGGATCATCAATATACTGATTTCCAAACAAGGTAGATTAGTTTTGCCTGTTTTAATAATTTATATAAATGGATTCAGACAGGTTGTATTATTTAATGTCTAAGTTCTTTAAAGTTATATTTGTGTGATTCATCTTGGTTGATGTGTGTAGCTATAGATCATTAATTTTAATATAGTATGATATGAATATAACATAATTTATGTATCTATTTCACCACGGCATTTGATTAGTTTCAAGACAGTTGAAAGAACAAGAGACAGATTAGTAATAGATCTATCATCCTTTTCTTCTATTTGCTCTTTTTTTACACAAGTTTCCCATCTTATCTAAGAATACTAAGCTCTCTAGATGAAAATCTGCCCACATACAGAAATACACAAACAGGAAACCTGAGAATCAAAAATCATATGAGTGTTGGGAATCAACATGTTCAAAGACATAAAGTCTTTGAAAAATTTGCAACTTTCTACATAGACAATCATATCATCTGCAAATAAAATTAAGTTTGTATTTCTTTCTAGTTGTATCTCTTTTTTACTCCAACTTATTTTAAAAAATTTTATTGTATTATATTAATCACCATAAAATACATCATTAGTTTTTGATGTAGCATTCCAAGATTCATTGTTTATGTACAACACCTAGTCCTCCATGCAATACGTGCCCTCCTTAATACCCACCACCAGGCTCCCTTAAATCCCACCTCAGTCCCCTCTAAAACCTTCAGTTTGTTTCTCAGAGCTCACAGTCTCTCATGCTTTGTCTTCCCCTCCGATTTCCCCCAGTTCACTTTTCCTTTCCTTCTCCTAATGTCTTTCATGTTATTCCTTATGTTCCACAAGTAAGTGAAACCATATGATAATTGACTTTCTCTGCTTGGCCTATTTCAGACAGCATAATCTTCTCCAGTCCCATCCATATTGATGCAAAAGTTGGGAATTCATCCTTTCTGATGGCTGAGTAATAGTCCATTGTATATATGGACGAAATCTTCTTTATCCATTCATCTGTTGAAGGGCATCTCAGCGTTTTCCACAGTTTGGCTAATGTGGACATTGCTACTATGAACATTGGGGGTACATATGTCTCTTGTTTTCACTACATCTGTATCTTTGGTGTAAATACCCAGTAGTACAATTACCAAGTCATAGGGTAGCTCTATTTGTAATTTTTTGAGGAATCTCCACACTGTTTTCCAAAGTGGCTGCACCAACTTGCATTCCCACCAACAGTGTAAGAGGATTCCCCTTTCTCCAAATCCTTTCCATCATTTGTTGTTTCTTGCCTTGTTAATTTTTCTCATTCTAACTGCTGTAAGGTGGTATCTCAATGTGGTTTTGATTTGATTTTCCCTGATGGCTAGTGATGATGAACATTTTTTCATGTGTCTGCTAGCCATTTGTATGTCTTCATTGGAGAAGTGTCTGCTCATGTCTTTTTTTAAAATTTATTTTATTTTTTTATAAACATATAATGTATTATTAGCCCCAGGGGTAAAGGTCTGTGAATCGCCAGGTTTACACACTTCACAGCACTGTGCTCGCTTCGGCAGCACATATACACACTTCACAGCACTCACCACAGCACATACCCTCCCCAATGTCCATAACCCCATCACCCTCTCCCGACCCCCCTCCCCCCAGCAACCCTCAGTTTGTTTTGTGAGATTAAGAGTCTTTTATGGTATGTCTCCCTCCTGATCCCATCTTGTTTCATTTATTCTTTTCCTACCTCCCAAACCCCCCACATTGCATCTCCACTTCCTCATATCAGGGAGATCACATGAGAGTTGTCTTTCTCCGATTGACTCATCTTGCTAAGCATAATACCCTCCAGTTCCATCCACGTTGTCGCAAATGGCACAGTTTCATTTCTTTTGATGGCTGCATAGTATTCCATTGTATATATATACCACTTCTTTATCCATTCATCTGTTGATGGACATCTCAGTTCTTTCCATAATTTGGCTATTGTGGACATTGCTGCTATAAATGTTCGGGTGTACGTGCCCCTTCAGATCACTACATTTGTATCCTTAGGGTAAATACCCAGTAGTGCAATTGCTGGGTCATAGGGTAGCTCTATTTTCAACTTTTTGAGGAACATCCATGCTGTTTTCCAGAGTGGTTGCACCAGCTTGCATTCCCACCAGCAGTGTAGGAGGGTTCCCCTTCCTCCGCATCCTCGCCAGCATCTGTCATTTCCTGACTTGTGAATTTTAGCCATTCTGACTGGTGTGAGGTGGTATCTCATTGTGGTTTTGATTTGTATTTCCCTGATGCCGAGTGATGTGGAACACTTTTTCATGTGTCTGTTGGCCATCTGGATGTCTTCTTTGCAGAAATATCTGTTCAAGTCCTCTGCCCACTCCTTGATTGGATTATTTGTTCTTTGGGTGTTGAGTTTGCTAAACTCTTTATAGATTATGGATACTAGCTCTCTATCTGATATGTCATTTGCAAATATCCTCTCCCATTTTGTCAGTTGTCTTTTGGTTTTGTTAACTGTTTCCTTTGCTGTGCAAAAGCTTTTTATCTTGATGAAATCCCAATAGTTCATTGTTGCCCTTGCTTCCCTTGCCTTTGGCGATGTTCCTAGGAAGAAGTTGCTGCGGCTGAGGTCAAAGAGGTTGCTGCCTGTGTTCCCCTCAAGGATTTGGATGGATTCCTTTCTCACATTGAGGTCCTTCATCCATTTTGAGTCTATTTTCATGTGTGGTGTAAGGAAGTGGTCCAGTTTCTTTTTTCTGCATGTGACTGTCCAATGTTCCCAACACCATTTGTTGAAGAGACTGTCTTTTTTCCATTGGGCATTCTTTCCTGCTTTGTCGAATAATAGTTGACCATAGAGTTGAGTGTCTATTTCTGGGCTCTCTATTCTGTTCCATTGATCTATATGTCTATTTTTGTGCCAGAACCATACTGTCTCGATGATGACAGCTTTGTAATAGAGCTTGAAGTCTGGAATTGTGATGCCACCAACTTTGGCTTTCTTTTTCAATATCCTTTGGCTATTTGAGGTCTTTTCTGATTCCATATAAGTTTTAGGATTATTTGTTCCATTTTTGTTCATGTCTTTTTCCCATTTTTTTTGACATGATTTTTTTTGGGGGGTGTTGAGTTTGAGAAGTTCTTTATAGATCTTGGATATCAGCCCTGTGTCTGTAGTGTCATTTGTGAATATCTTCTCCCATTCCATGGGTTGCTTTTTAGTTTTGTTGACTGTTTCCTTTGCTGTACAGAAGCTTTTTATCTTGATGAAGTCCCCAAAATTCCAGCTAGCTAACATACAGTGAAGGATTAGTTTCAGGTGTAGTGTTTAGTGATTCATCACTTACATCTAACACTTGGTGCTCATCGCAACAAGTGCATTCCTTAATACCCATCATCCCATCATCTTTTTAAACCATAACCCCATCCACCTCCCCTTCAGTAGCCATAAGTTTGTTTTCTATAGTCAAGAGTCTGTTTCTTGGCTGGCCTCTCTTTTTCCCCCCACTGTGTTCATTTATTTTGTTTCTTGAACGAGTGAAACCATATGGCATTTCTTTCTCTGATTACGTTTTTTCACTTAGCATAATACTCTCTAGCTCCATCCATGTCATTGCAAATGGCAAGATTTCATCCTTTTTGGTGGCCAAGTAATATTTCATTATATATGATATATTACATATTAGTAGTTATTATAATATATAATTGTTAATTTTCAACAAAATAGATAAAATTATATATGTGTATATATATATATATATAATCTTCTTTAACCATTCCTCAGTCAATGGATATTTGGGCTCTTTCCATAACTTGGCTATTGTTGATAATGCTACTGTAAACATCAGGGTGCATGTATACCTTCAAATCAGTATTTTGGTATCCTTTGGGTAAATACCTAGTAGTGCAATTGCAAGGTCTAATGTAGATCTATTTTTCACATTTAGAGAACATCCATACTGTTTTTCAGAATGGCTGCACCAGTTTGCACAAATGTTCTGCTGTCTCTGCATCCTCTCTAATACCTATTGTTTCTTGTGATGTTGATTTTAGCCATTCTGACTGGTGTGAGGTGATATCTTATATCTATTTTGATTTGTATTTGCCTGATAATAGTAATGTTGAGTTTCTTTTTCTGTGTATAACCATCTGGATATGTTCTTTGGAAAAACATCTACTCAGTGTCCTCTGCCCGATTCTTAACTGGTTTATTTGTGTTTTCGGTTTTGAGTTTGATAAGTTCTTTGTAGATTTTGGATACTAACTCTCCTTCTCCACAGGAGCACTGTTATGCCTGCTAGGCTCTACATCTGCCATTGTTTGGACTTGCTAAAACTTCAGTCTTTTATAATCCGTCTCTGTTGATTATAAAAACTCAGGATAATTAGTCCCTCTCATTTCCCCAGTGAATAGTTTTGGGGAAATACTTTTCTTGTGCAATTCCCTGCACACTGCTCTCTCTCTCCCTTTCTCTCCTATTTCCATGACCAAGGCTCCCTCCTCTCTGCAGCATCCTTGATTCTTTTATCCCCCTGAATCAGGAGTCTGCATTTCTTACCTTCCACGATGTGGCTCTTTTCTCCCTCTAGTTGTGCAGTTTGTTCTCTCAGTCCTCAGATCAATTTCTTGGGTGTTTACAATGATCTGATATTTATCTAGCTGTGTTTGAGGGACAAGGTAAGCATGGAATTCCCCTACTACTCCTCTATTTCTGTGACTTATTTATTTTACAATAGGAAGTTTCTATCTCTTAATCCCTATTGTGTTTTAATTTGCACTTACCTAATGGCTAATGATGTGGAGAATCTTTACCTGTGTTTATTTAACATTTTTATTTCTTATTTAGAAAAATGTCTATTTAAATCCTCTTCCTTTTTTTAAATTGGGTTATTTATTTTTTATTATTGAGTTATTAAAGTTGTTTATATATTATGAATACAAGTGTCTTATCAGACATATGATTTACAAATATTCTTTTCCATTCTGGGGGTAGTTTTTTCGTGTTCTTAATGGTATTTGCAGCACACACTTTTAGATTTTGATGTAGCTCACTTTATTGAGATTTTATTTGCTTTATTTTTACTACATTTAATTACTTTTTAAATTAATTATGCATTTAACCTTGGGAAACAATTTTATATTTCAAATTTCAAATATCAAGATTTCAGAACCACTTAAAGATAGAAAAAGCTTTGGATGGATTTACATGGAACTACAAATATGACAGCCACTGGGGATGGAAACAAGCTTAGACAAAGTGATAAAGGGAAATTTATAATTTTTACTTGGTGTGTTAGAAACATAAATTAGCAAAGAGGCTAAGTGTATTTTTTATATTTACCTTCATTGAATTACAAATTATCCAAATTCCATATTCAATTCAATTCAAAGACATACTATTTTTGTGCACTGTTGTAATTATTTGGTATATATTAGTGAACAGAAAAGACAAGGTTCCTGGACCTTAAGGAGTTTACATTCTAATAGAGAGAGACAGGTAACAAACAATAAACAGAGAGTAAATTAATTATATGATCCATTAGATGGTAATGAGCTGGGAGGAAAGAAAATGTAGAGTGGAGGAAGGGATCAGGAGCACAGGTCAAGGCCAAGAGGTGAGGAAAGAGGAAAAACTGCTGTATTAAATGGAGTAGGCCTCCTTGAGAAAGTGAGATTTAACTAGATTGAAAGAAGATTGAGAGAACATGCCAAGTGCATCTGGGGCAGCATCTCAGGCAGTCAAAATAACTGGATGGCAGCCATGAGGCAGAAAGGTGCCTGGCCAGCAAGGTGGGATAATAGTAAGGTAAAAGGTCAGAGAGATGAGCAGGAAGGGAGAAAAATTAGATCAGCCTTACAGGCATGATTAGTACATTTGAAGTAAACGAAAACTTTACAGGGTTTTGAGTAGAGATCTAATATCATTTGATTTATAAAATACTCACTGGTATTAAGCATAATTAACTCTAGGGAATAAGAATAAGCACTAGGGAATTTTCTGTTGATAAGTGCAGCTTTATTGGACTAGCCCTTCTACAGATAGTGTTATAAATGCTGGGCAATATAGAAAAGTTAATTATTTGATGGCCAAAACCAGATGGCAAAAAAAAACAAAAACAACAACAACAACAACAAAAAAAAAAAAACAAAGCAGCAGGCAGGCAAATATCTAACTTCTTGAATTCCATGCAGGGAATGAATCTGACCTGTAGTCACATCTGGGAGAGTGAACTCAAGACTGGTAAAGTAGGGGAAGTGAAATATAAGCATGTAAATCATAAAACATATCTTTATTTTGCTGTATGTTTTCTTTTTAAAAAGATTTTATTATTCATTTGATAGAGAGAGAGATCACAAGTAGGCAGAGAGGCAGGCAGAGAGAGAAGGGGAAGCAGGCTCCCTGTTGAGCAGAGAGCCCAATGTGGGGCTCGATCCCAGAACCCTGAGACCATGACCTGAGCCGAAGGTGGAGGCTTAACACACTGAGCCACCCAGGCGCCCCCTGCTGTATGTTTTCTTATGTAGACAAGTAGTACTTATTAGATATTAAAAATAAAAAAACATTTCTTTATTACTCTTAATACACTTCTATCTGATAAAGAATACATTAGTAGATCAAAAACAAAACAACCTCATACTTAGTAGCATTTACCATGATGCTGACTAGCAGCATGTCAGAAATGCTCTTCCCTTTCTTCAGCAACTTCTCTGATTTTGCACCAAACTGTGAAAATAAACAATGAATAGTAGAGTACAGCTAATTTAAAAGTCAGAACCCAAATATTTGGGGGGAAATTAAATGGGCATACTCTCTGGTGAAGACACTGATCACCTGGCACATTTCTGGAGTCAGCCAAGCATTAGGGGAAATGTGCATGTAGATTTTGAGACTTCTCTGTTGTGGTTCCCTTGTTTCCAAGATCTTCCTCTTTTCAGCTGCTCTGAAATCCCTAACTTTCATTTGCTAATACCTTAAATCAAAACAACTAAAGATTTCTGTTTGAGTTCTAGCCACTCTTATACTATGCAGATGTGACATTTTTCTGGGATAAACTATACAAGCATGGCTCTTGCCCAGGGAATTTCCCTTTCTTCAGTGGTCCAATTCCACACAATTCCTGTCAGGTTTATGCTGATGTGGATCACTTTTTACCACTTTTGATTGGGTAGCATATTTAAAAACCTATTGTGTAACCCAAAGTCATAAAAATTTACTCCAATGTTTTCTTTCAAAAGTTCATAGTTTTGTTTTTTTTTTTAAAGTTCATAGTTTTAGCTCTTGCATTTAGGTTGATGATCCACTTTGAATTGAGATTTGTGTAGCGGTACAATGTTTTGCATGTGGATACCCAGTTGTTTCAGTATAATTTTTTGAAAAGGTTATTCTTTCACCATATAATTGTCTTGCCATCTGTGTGGAAATTGACAACAAATACAAGAGATTAATAGACTCTCAACTCTATTCTATTTATCTGTGTCTATTCTTGTGCTAGTATAACACTGTCCTGATTACCACACCTTTGTAATTAAATTTTTATGTTGGGAAGTAAGAGTCTTCCAAATTTGTTCTTCCCTTTTTAGATTAATTTGGCTATTTTGTGTCCCTTTTAGTACAATAAAATTTTTAGGATCACCTTGTCAATTTCTTTTTCATAATTGTCATTGTTTGAATTATTTAAAATTATTATGTTATTTTTGAACCTACTATAAACATAAACAATTTTTGGATTGTTCATTCTTAGGTTATAGGAATACAAATGATAATCACCATACAGTACATCATTAGTTTCTGATGTATGGTGACTATCATAAAACAATAAAAAAAAATAAAAAATAAAATCCTTTAAAAAAGGAATACAAATGATATTTGCATTGATTTTGTATCCTAAAACTTTGAAGAATTTATTATTTCTAATAGTTTTTAGTGATTCTTTGGAATCACTATATACACTATATACAAGATCATGTCACTGTAAAGAAGACAATCTAAATTGGCTTTCTAATCTGGACATTTTATTTCTTTTTCTTGCTTGGTACTGCCTAGAATCTCCAGTACAACTTGAAAAAAAAGAAGTGGTGAAAGTGGATAACTTTGTTCTAAATAATAAGGGAAAGTATTCAATTTTTCACATTGAAATATGATGTTAATTGTGGGGAGTTGTTGTAGATGACCTTTATCTGGTTGAGGAAGTCCTTATCTTTTCCTAGCTTTTTGAGTGATTTTATCATGAAAGGTGTGATATTTTGTTACATACTTTTTTCCTGCTTGTATAAGATGATCATGTGAGGTTTATCCATTAGCCTGTTAATGTGTTATATTGTTTTAATTGTTTTTGAGGTGTTAAACCCACTCTCCATTCCTGGGATAAATCTCACTTGGACACACTGTATAAAGCTTTTTATACGTAGCTGGATTCAGTTTGCTAGTATTCTGTTCAAGATTTTTTTTTTAAGATTTTATTTATTTATTTGAGAGAGAGAGAATGAGAGAGAGAGAGAGAACATGAGAGTGGAGAGGTCAGAGGGAGAGCAGACTCCCTGCGAGCAGGGAGTCCGATGCGGATTCGATCCTGGGACTTCAGGATCACGACCTGAACTGAAGGCAGCTGTTCAACCAACTGAGCCACCAAGGCATCTCCAAGATTTTTTTAAAATTAATATACACTGTTATTTGTTTCAGAAGTACAGGTCTGTGATTCATCAGTCTTACAGAATTCACAGCACTCCCCATAGCACATACCCTCCCAATGTCCATCACCTAGCCATCCCAACCCTCCCACCCCCCCTTCCCCTCCAGCAACACTCAGTTTTTTACCTGAGATTAAAAGTGCCTAATGATTTGTCTCCCTCTCTGATTTCCTCTTTTTTTCATTTTTCCCTCCCTTCCCCTTATGTTCCTCTGTCTTGTCTCTCAAATTCCTCATATCAGTGAGATCATATGATAATTGTCTTTTTCTGATTGATTTATTCTGCTTAGCATAATAAACTCTAGTTCCATCCATGTCATTGCCAGTGACCAGATTTCATTTTTTGACGGCTGCATAGTATTCCATTGTATATATATACCACCTCTTCTAATCCACTCATCTCATGATGGACATCTAGGTTCTTTCCATTATTTATCTATTGTGGACATTGCTGCTATAAACATTCAGGTTGCAAGGTTTTTTTTTTTAATTAGAACATTAAAAATTTTTTAAAAAATTTAAAAAATTGCAATTGCAATAGGATAACTCTATTTTCAACTTTTTGAGGAACTTCCATACTGTTTTCCAGAGTGGCTGCACCAGCTTGCATTCCCACCAACAATGTAGGAGGGTTTGCCTTTCTCCACATCCTTGCCAACACCTGTCATTTCCTGACTGGTTAATTGTAGCCATTCTGAATGGTGTGAGGTGGTATCTCACTGTGGTTTTGATTTGTATTTCCCTGGTGCCAAGTGATGTTGAGCACTTTATCATGTGTCTGTTGGCCATCTGGATGTCCTCTTTGCAGAAATGTCTCTTCATGTCTTCTGCCCATTTCTTGATTGGATTACATGTTCTTTGGGTGTTGAGTTTGATAAGTTCTTTATAGATCTTGGATACTAGTCCTCTATCTGATATGTCATTTGCAAATATCCTCTCCCATTCTGTCAGTTGTCTTTTAATTTTGTTGACTATTTCCTTTGCTGTGCAAAAGCTTCTTATCTTGATGAAGTCCCAATAGTTCATTTTTGCCCTTGCTTCCCTTGCTTTTGGCGATGTTCCTAGGAAGAAGATGCTGAGGCTGAGGTCGAAGAGGTTGCTGACTGTGTTCTCCTCTAGGATTTTGATGGATACCTGTCTCACATTGAGGTCTTTCATCCATTTTCAGTCTATTTTTGAGTGTGGTGTAAGGAAATGGTCCAATTTTATTCTTCTGCATAGGGCTGTCCAACTTTCCCAACACCATTTGTTGAAGAGACTATCTTGTTTCCATTGGTCATTCTTTCCTGCTTTGTCAAAGATTAGTTAACCATAGAGTTGAGGGTCCATTTCTGGGCTCTCTATTCTGTTCCATTGATCTAGGTGTCTGTTTTTGTGCCAGTACCCTACTGTCTTGATGATGACAGCTTTGTAATAGAGCTTGAAGTCTGGAATTGTGATGCCACCAACTTTGGCTTTCTTTTTCAACATTCTTCTGGCTATTCAGGGTCTTTTCTGGTTCCATATAAATTTTAGGATTATTTGTTCCATTTATTTGAAAAACGCTGATGGTAAATTGATAGGGATTGCATTAAATGTGTAGATTGCTTTAGGTAGCATAGACATTTTCATAATATTTGTTCTTCCAATCCATGAGCATGGAATGTATTTCCATTTCTTTGTGTCTTCCTCAATTTCTTTCATGAGTACTTTATACTTTTCTGAGTATAGATTCTTTGCCTCTTTGGTTAGGTTTATTCCTAGGTATCTTATGGTTTGGGGTGCAGTCGTAAATGGGAGTGACTCCTTAATTTCACTTTCTTCTGTCTTGTTGTTGGTGTAAAGAAATGCAACTGATTTCTGTGCATTGTTTTTATATCCTGATACTTTACTGAATTCCTGTATGAGTTCTAGCAGTTTTGGAGTGGAGTCTTTTGCGTTTTCCACATAAAGTATAATATCATCTGCAAAGAGTGAGAGTTTGACTCTTTCTTTGCTGATTCAGATGCATTTTATTTCTTTTTGTTGTCTGATTCCTGAGGCTAGGATTTCTAGTACTATGTTGAATGGCAGTGGTGATAGTGGACAGCACTGCTGTGTTCCCTGCCTTAGGGGAAAAGCTCTCAGTTTTTCCCCATTGAGAATGATATTCCCTGTGGGTTTTTCATTGATGGCTTTGATGATATTGAATTATGTACCCTCTATCCCTACACTGTGAAGAGTTTTGATCAAGAAAGGATACTGTACTTTGTCAATTGCTTTTGCAGCATCTATTGAGAGTATAGTATGTTTCTTGTTCTTTCTTTATTAATGCATTGTATCACATTGATTGATGTGTGGATATCGATCCAAACTTGCAGCCCAGGAATAAATCCCATTTGATCATGGTGAATAATCCTTTTAATGTACTGTTGGATCCTATTGGCTAGTATTTTGGTGAGAATTTTGGGGTCCTTCCTCTTTTCTTTTTGATAAATCTGGCCAGGGGTTTATCAATCTTATTAATTCTTTCAAAGAAAAAGCTCCTAGTTTCATTCTTTTGTTCTACTGTTCTTTTGGTTTCTATTTCATTGATTTCTGCCCTGATCTTTATTATTTCTCTTCTCCTGCTGGGTTTAGGCTTTCTTTGCTTTTCTTCCTCCAGCTCCTTTAGGTGTAAGGTTAGGTTGTGTACTTGAGACCTTTCTTGTTTCTTGAGAAAAGCTTGTATCACTATGTACTTTCCTCTCAGGACCACCTCTGCTGTGTCTCACAGATTTTGAACAGTTGTGTTTTCATTTTCATTTGCTTCCATGAATTTTTGAATTCTTCTTTAATTTCCTCATTGGCCCATTCATTCTTCGGTAGGATGCTCTTTAGCCTCCATATTTTTGAGTTCTTTCCAACTTACCTCTTGTGATTGAGTTCTCGTTTCAGAGCATTGTTGTCTGAAAATATGCAGGGAATGATCCCCGTCTTTTGGTATTGGTCGATACCTGATTTGTGACCCAGGATGTGATCAATTCTGGAGAATGTTCCACGTGCACTAGAGAAGAATGTGTATTCTGTTGCTTTGGGATGAAATGTTCTAAATATATATGTGATGTCCATCTGATCCAGTGTGCCATTTAAAGCCTTTATTTCCTTGTTCATCTTTTCCTTAGATGATCTGCCCATTTCACTGAGGGGGTGTTAAAGTCCCCTACTATTATTGTATTATTGTGATTTGTTTCTTTGATTTTGTTGTTAATTGGTTTATATAGTTGGCTGCTCCCATGTTAGGGGCATAGATATTTAAAATTGTTAGATCTTCTTGTTGGACAGACGCTTTAAGTATGATATAGTGTCCTTCCTCATTTCTTATTATATTCTTTAGCTTAAAATCCAATTTATCTGATATAAGGATTGCCAACCCAGCTTTCTTTTGATGTTCATTAGCATGGTAAATTGTTTTCCACTCTCTCACTTTAAATCTGAAGGTGACTTTGGGTCTAAAGTGAGTTTCTTGTAGACAGTATATCGATGGGTCTTGTTTTTTGTTTTTTGTTTTTTTGTTTTTTCCAAATCCATTCTGATACCCTGTGTCTTTTGATTGGGGGCATTTAGCCCATTTACATTCAGGGTAACTATTGAAAGATATGAATTTAGTGCCATTGTATTACCTGTAAGGTGACTGTTACTGTGTATTGTCTCTGTTCCTTTCTGGTGTATTCCTTTTAGGCTTTCTTTGCTCCTAAGGACCCCTTTCAGTATTTCCTGGTGGGCTTATTTGGTGTTTGCAAATTCTTTTAATTTTTGTTTGTCCCAGAAGCTTTTTATCTCTCCTTCTATTTTCAGTGACAGCCTAGCCGTATATAGAATTCTTGGCTGCATATTTTTCCTGTTTAGTGCTCTGAATATATCATGCCCATCCTTTCTGCTCTGATAGGTCTCTGTGGATAGGTCTGCTGTCAATCAAATATTTCTTTCATTGTAGGTTACAGTCATCTTGTCCCAAGGTGCTTTCAGGATTTTCTCTTTGTCTCTGAGACTTGTAAGTTTTACTATTAGATGATGGGGTGTAGACCTATTTTTATTGATTGTGAGGGGGGTTCTCTGTGCCTCCTGGACTTCGATGTTTGTTCCCTTCTCCAAATTAGGGAAATTCTCTTCTATAATTTGTTCCAATATACCTTCTGCCCCCTCCCCTTTCTTCTTTTCCTGGGACCCCAATTATTCTAATATTGTTTTCATCTTATGGTATCACTTATCTCTTGAATTCTCCCCTCGTGGTCCAGTAGTTGTTTATCTCTCTTTTTTTCAGCTTCTTTATTCTCCATCATTTGTTCTTTTATATCACTAGTTCTCTCTTCTGCCTCATTTATCCTAGCAGTAAGAGCCTCCATCTTTGATTGCACCTCATTAATAGCTTTTTAAAATTTCAACTTGGTTAGACTTTAGTTCTTTTATTTCTTCAGAAAGGGTTTTTATTTCTCCAGAAAGAGATTCTTTAGTATCTTCTATGCTTTTTTTCAAGCCCAGCTTGTATCTTCATAATCATCATTCTGAATTCTAGTTCTGACATATTACTAATGTCCGTATAGATTAAGTCCATAGCAATTGGTACTGCCTCTTGTTCTTTTTTGAGGTGAGTTTTTCCACCTTGTCATTTTGTCCCAAGAAGAATAGATGAATGAGAGAACAAAATACTAAAAGGGTAACAGCGACCCCAGAAAAATATACACTAACCAAATCAGAAGAGACCCAAAAATGGGGGAGAAGAAAGAAAAAAATATATGATTATGCTGGTGGACAGAACAGAGCCACCCACTTGATTTTGAGTGTATTTTGGCCTCTTAAAATAAACTGCCTCATAAAATTTTAAAGAAAGAAAAACATATGTACATATATGTATATGTGTCAACATGATGAAGGGATGGAATATGACTGTAAAATGAAAATTAAAAATGATTTTAAAAAAGAAATTAATAAGATAAGTAGTTGGTTGAAAAAAGAAAAACGAAGGGAGAGAATGTGATCAGGCTGGAAACTAGAACAAAGCTATATGCTAGATCTAGGATATATTTTGGTCTGTTAGAAGAAACTGTATCCCAAAATTTTAAAGAAAGAAAAACTTACATGTACACAAAAAATAAGTTTAAATACAATGAAGGGATAGAATATGAGTATAAAAATGAAAATTAAAAAAGGTTTTTAAAAAGATATTGAGAAGATAAAATAGTTAAAATAGGTTAAAATAGGAAAGAGTGAAAATTCAAAAGGAAAAATATAGGAAAAGAAAAAAATAACAATTTTTAAATTTTTTATTTATTTTTTAATTTCTTTTCAGTGTTCCACTGGGTATGGTGCATAAACAATGAATACTGAAAAATAACAAAAACTTTAAAAATTTAACTTTGAAAGACTAAAGAATCATGGGGGGGAAAGTCATGAATTCCATGTGTTATATTCCCCTAGCACTGGTTTTTTGTAGTTCTCATTGATCAATAAACTTGATCTTAACTGGATGTTCTTGCTGATCTTCTGGGTGAGGGGCCTCTTACAGTTATTCTCAAATGTCTTTGCCTGAGGCAGAATTGCATTGCCCTTGCCAGGGGCCAGGCTAAGCAATTTGCTCAGGTTTGCCCTTGGTAGCTTTTGTTCCCTTAAAGCTTTCTGTACAGCTTTGGACGACAAGAATGAAGATGGTGTCCTCCCAATCTCTGGCCCTGGAGGAGCCAAGAGCTTGGGGGTACCCCTCTTCAGTGAGTCCTCAGAGAAAACCAATCACTCCTGTCTCCCTGGTCTCTGGCCGCACTCCGTGCTCACCTGACCTGTGACCGAGCATTTGTATTTCTGGCACATGGCCCCATTTGGAGTTTCCAAACCCAGCCAATTCCTGCAACACACTCCCACACCACTCCTCCCAGTGGGGGAAGAGGGGGTCTCCCCTGATCTGCCCCTAGTGGGACCCCTGCTCAAAGAGTAGTGGCCTGACTTTGCCTCAGATCATGGTTTATGGCAACCCCAACTGAGAGCCCCCTCCTTGGCTCCATCTTTGTAGCTGGCTTCCCTACTGTGATATCTGGGAGCTCTGCCAGACTCAGGCACCCCTGGTCTTTCTGTGACCCCTGAGGGTCCTGAGACCCCAACTGACCCAGTCAGTATTCCACGCCCTGCTTAGCCACTGGAGTGACATCCCTCCACAAAGCAGACTTCTAAAAGTTCTGATTTTTCTGCTCTGCTGCTCTCTCACTTGCCAGGAGCTGCCCCTCCCCTGTGGTCTATCTTCCTGTATATCGCCTCTAATTCACTTTTCTGCCCCTTCCAGAAATTGGTCGTTTTTTTGTTCATAGAATTGCTGTTATTCTTTCTTCCATCTCCTATTGAGTTTGTAGGTGTTCAGAATGGCTTGATAACTATCTAGCTGAATTCCTGGGAAATTTAGGTCTCCTATTCCTCTACCATCTTACACTTCCCTCCTGTTCAAGATTTCCATTCAGATTTTTGTTGAAGCTTATTGTTCTGAACTTTCCTGTTTTTGTGATATCTTTGTCTGGTTTTGGTATAAAAGTACTACTGGCCTCATAAGTTAAAAAGTATTTCATTCTCTCCCATTTCTTGGAAAATTTAATGAAAAATTGGTAATAATTCCCATTAAATTTTTGGTACAAGCACAAACTGTGTCAGGCCTTTTCCTTGTGGGTGGTTTTTAAGTTATTATTTCAAAGACCTTATTTGTTATAGATCTATGCAGATTCCATATTTCCTCTGTAGTAGATTTTGGTAGTTTGTGTTTTCTAGGAATTTGTCCATTTTATCTAAGTTATCTAACATGAAGGCATGAAATTGTTCATAGTATTCCCTTATAATTATTTTAGTATCTATAAAGTTATTATTGATATCCCACTTTCATTTTTTGTCTTAGCACTTTGAGTCTTACTTTTAAAAATTTGTCATCATAGCTAGAGGTTTGTCAATATTGTTGATCTTTTTTTAAAGAATCAACTTTTGGTTTTGTTGATTTTATTTATGTTTTTCTATTCCTTATTTCATTTCTTTTCTCTCTAATATTATTACTTTCCTCTTTTTGCTTACTTTAGGTTTAATGTGCCCTTCTTTTCCCTGTGCCTCAAGGTCCATAGTTAGGTTATTGATTTGAGATCTTTCTTCTTTCTAATATATTAATTTAGAGCTATATGTTTTCCACTGAGCATTGCTTTAACTTCATTCTGTAAGTTTCATTATTTTTCATTTTCACTTTCATTGAAGTATTTTCTAAGTTCCCTTGGGATCTCTGCTTTGAGCCAATGTTACTTAGAATTTGATGATTTGTAGCAGTGCAGTGCCAACACTGGCTGCCTAACTTGCATACATCAAGTACCAGCCCCTGGTGCTCTGGTAGGACTTCCCTTTTAGTCATGTTAGCCTCTGTTCCAACATGGTGGGCCCAACCTCCAGAAGACTGGCACAAATCACTGCACACAACTTGTCCCCCAATCAGAGAGTTCTTCAGGGCTTTGTTCTGAAGGAGGTGGTGACAGGTCTCATTTCATAAACAGACTAAAACACACCAAGTTAAAACTCACCACATTCAGGCCAGGAACCAAACACTGCCCATGGCAGGCAAGGAGAGCCTCTGAAGATGACTGGCCTGAAGAATAGAGCAGCCACACACAACAACAGAGCACAAGCGGAATACATTTGAGACACTCTTTGAAGCTGTAGGCCCTGGGCACTGCATGACCTCTTCTTCATGAGGCCATTACTTTCAGGAGTGGGAGGCATAACTGACCTTCCTAACACAGAGAAGAAGTCAGCGACTTAGACAAAATGCAAAAGCAAGTAACTTGCCTGATACAAGATACAAGTAACTTGCCTGATGCAGAATTTAAAGCAACAATCAAAAGGATACTCACTGGGCATGAGAAAAGAATACAAGACATCATTGAGACCCTTACCACAGAGTTAATATTAGAAAAGAATTGATCAGAGATGAAGAGTACAATAAATGAGATTGGAAACAGACTTGATGTAGTGAACAGCTGGCTGGAAGAAGCAGAGGAATGAATTAACAACCTAGAAGACAGCATAATGGAAAGCAATGAAGCTAAACAAAAGAAAGAAAGAAGAGTTATGCAACATGAGAATAGACTTGGGAACTCAATGACTCCATCAAATGTAATTAACATTCATATTATAGGAGTCCCAGATGAAGAAAAGACAAAAAGTGGGAAGAAAATTTATTTGAGGAAACCATAGCTGAAAACTTCCCTGGGCTTAGGAAGGAAACAGGGGTCCAGATCCAGGAGGCACAGATAATTCCCATCAAAATTAACAGAAGCAGGCAACACTGAGCCTCATTGTAATTAAATTTGCAAGATACAGTGATAAAGAAAAAAATCTTGATGAAATCCTGAAAGTTCATTTTTGCTTTTGTTGCCCTTGCCTTTGCAGACATATCTTGAAAGAAGCTGTGGTGGCCGATGTTGAAGAGGTTACTGCTTATGTTCTCCTCTAGGATTTTGATGGATTCCTGTCTCACATTGAGGTCTTTCATCCACCTAGAGTTGATCTTTGTGTATGGTGTCAGAGAATGGCCCAGTTTCATTCTTCTGTATATAGCTGACCAATTTTCCTGGCACTATATATTGAAAAGACTGTCTTTTATCCACTGGATATTTTTTCCTGCTTTGTCAAAGATTAATTGACCATAGAGTTAAGGGTCCATATCTGGGCTCTCTACTCTGTTCCATTGATATATGTGTCTATTTTTGTGCCAGTACCATGCTGTCTCGGTGATCACAGCTTCATATGTAGCTTGAAATCAGGCAATGCAATGCCCCCAGATTTTTTTTTCTTTTTCAACATTTCCTTGGTGATTTGGGGTCTTTTCTGGTTCCATACAAATTTGAGAATTGTTTGTTCCAGCACTTTGAAAAATGCCATTGGTATTCTGATCAGGGTGGCATTGAAAGTATAGATTGCTCTGGGCAGCATAGATATTTTGATGATGTTTATTCTTCTGATCCATGAACATGGAATGTTTTTCCATATTTTTGTGTCTTCTTCAACTTCTTTCATAAGTGTTCTGTAGTTCCTATAGTATAGATCCTTTACCTTTTGGGGTAGGCTTATTCCAAGGAATCTTATGGTTTTTGGTGCTATTGTACATGGAATCAATTCCCTAATTTCTCTTTCTACAGTTACATTGTTAGTTTATAGGAAAGCAATTGATTTCTGTGCATTTATTTTGTGTCATGCCACATTACTGAATTGTTGTATCAGTTCTAGTAATTTGAGGGTGGAGTCTTTTGGGTTTTCCACATAAAGTATCATGTCATCTGTGAAGCAAGGGAATTTGACTTCTTCTTCATCAATTTGGATAGATTTTATTTCTTTTTGTTGTCTGATTGCTGTTGCTAGGACTTCTAGTACTATGTTGAACAATAGTGGTGAGAGTGGACATCCTTGTAGTGTTCCTCATCTTAAGGGACAGATCTCAGTTTTTTCCCATTGAGAATGATATTCTCTGTGGGCTTTTCATAGATGGCTTTTATGAAATTGAGGAATGTTCCCTCTATCCCTACACTCTGAACAGTTTTAATCAGGAAAGGATGCTGTATTTTCAAATGCTTTTTCTGCATCAATTGATAAGACCATGTAGTTCTCTCTGCTCTTATTAATGTGTTCCATCACATTGATTTGGGAATGTTGAACCACCCTTGCATCCCAGGGATAAATCCCACCTGGCCATAATGGATAATCCTTTTAATGTGCTGTCAGATCCTATTAGCTAGGATCTTGTTGAGAATGTTGGCATCAATATTTATCAGGGATATTGGCCTGAAATTCTCCTTTTTGATGGGGTCTTTGCCTGGTTTTGGGTTCAAGGTGATGCTGGCCTCATAGAATGAGACTAGAAGTTTTCCTTCTGTTTCTATTTTTTGAAACAGGTTCAGGAGAATAAGTGTTATTTCTTCTTTGAGTGTTTGGTAGAATTCCTTAGAGAATCCATTAACTTCAAGACATGCCTCCAAAGGTAAGGGAAATAAAAGTGAAAATGAACTTTTGGGACTTCATCAAGATAAAAAGCTTTTGCACAGCAAAGGAAAGAGTCAACAAAAATAAGAGGCAACCCACGGAATGGGAGAAAATATTTGCAAATAACACTACAGACAAAGAGCTGATATCCAAGCTATATAAAGAATTTCTCAAACTCAACATCCAAAAAACAAATAATCAAGTCAAAAAATGGGCAGAAAACATGAACAGACACTTCTCCAATGAAGACATACAAGTGACTGACAGACACATGGAAAAATATTCATCATCATTACCCATCAGGGAAATTAAAATCAAAACCACATTGAGATCCCACCTTACAGCAGTTAGAATGGCTAAAATTGACAAGGTAAGAAACAACAAATCTTAGAGAGGTTGTGGAGAAAGGAGAACCCTCTTACACTGTTGCTTGGAATGTAGGTTGATATAGCCATTTCAGAAAAGTATGAGGGTTCCCCAAAGAAGTTAAACATAGAGCTACCTTATGACCCAGTAATTGCACTACCAAGCATTTATCCCAAAGATACAGAGGTAGTGAAAAGAAGAGCACATGCACCCCAATGTTCATAGTGGCAATGTCCACAATAGCCAAACTGTAGAAAGAGTCACAATGCCCTTCAACAGACAAATGGATAAAGAAGATGTGGTCCATATATACAATGGAATATTACTCAGCCATCAGAAAGGATGAATACCCAGCTTTTGCATCAACATGGATGGGACTGGAGGACATTATGCTGAGTGAAATAAGCCAAGCAGAGAAAGTCAATTATCATATGCTTTCACTTTTTTATTGAACATAAGGAATAGCATGGAGGACATTATGAGAAGGAAGGGAAAAATGAAGATGGGGGGGAATCAGAGGGGGAGATGGTCCATGGGAGACTATGGACTCTGGGAATCAAACTGAGGGCTTTAGAGGGGAGAGGGGTGGGGGGTGGGTTAGCCCCTTGAAGGGTATTAAGGCGTGCATGTATTGCATGGAGCACTGGGTGTTATACATAAACAATGAATCTTGTTACACTACATCAAAAAACAAAAAAAGCCTAAATATGTACTCTATGGTGACTAACATAATAAAAAAAAAAAAAGAAAAAAATCTTAAAAGCAGCAAAACAAAAGAAGTCCTTAACTTGCAAAGAGAAAACCCATAATGCTTGCTGGATATTTCTCAATAGAAACTTGACAAGCCATAAGGGAGTGGTATGATATATTCTAAATGCTGAATGGGAAAAATCTGTAGTAAAGAAACTGTATCCAGCAAGGCTATCATTCAGAATGACAAGAGAGATAGTTCCCCAGAGAAACAAAAACTAAAGGAGTTTGTGACCACTAAATCAACCCTGCAAGAAATACTGAAGGGGACTCTTTGAGTGCAAAGGAGAGACCAAAAGTGACAGGAACAAGAAGGGAATCAGAGAAAATCTCTAGAAACAAAGAAAAAACAAGTAATAAAATAAAACAAAAATAAAATACATAGCTATCAATAATTACTTTGAATGTAAATAGACTAAACACTCCAGTCAAAGGACATGGGTTGTCAGAATGGATTTTTTTTAAAGTTTTTTTTTAATTTTTATTATTTATTTATTTGACAGACAGAGATCACAAGTAGGCAGAGAGGCAGGCAGAGAGAGAGAGAGGAGGAAGCAGGCTCCCTGCTGAGCAGAGAGCCCGATGCGGAACTCGATCCCAGGATCCCGGGATCATGACCTGAGCTGAAGGCAGAGACTTTTAACCCACTGAGCCACCCAGGCGCCCCAGAATGGATTTTTAAAAAGGGGGGGCATCTATATGCTTTATACAAGAGACTTATTTTAGACCTAAAGACACCTGCAGATTTAAAGTGAGGAGATTCGGAAACATCAATCATGCAAATGAATGTCAAAAGAAAGCTGAAGTAACAATATTTATATCAGACAAACTAAACATTAAAACAAAGTTTCTAACAAGAGACAAATAAGGGCCTGTATAATCATAAAGGGGATAATCCATCAAGATTATATAACAGTTGTAAATACTTATGTATCTAAGATGGGAGCAGCCAAATATGTAAAGCAATTAATAAAAAGCATAAAGGAACTCACTGATAATAATATAATAATATCAGGGGACATTAACAACCCACTAACATCAATGAACAGGTCATCTAAGCAGAAAATCAACAAGGAAACAATTGTTTTGAATGACACACTGGACTAGATGAATTTAACACTCCATCCTAAAACAGCAGAATATACATTCTTTTCAAGTGCACAGGGGATATTCTCCAGAATAGATCATATATTAGGTCACAAAACAGGCCTCAACAATACAAAAAGAGTAACGTCATATAGTGCACCTTTTCTGACCACAATGCTATGAAACTAGAAGTCAGACAGAAGGAAAAATCTAGAAAGTCCACACGTACATGGAGGTTAAACAACATGCTATTAAACAATGAATGGGTCAACCAGGAAATCAAAGAAGAAATAAAAATTACATGGAAAGAAGTGAAAATGAAAACATTTGGGATGCAGCAAAAGCAGTCCTAAGAGCAAAGTATATAGCAATACAGGACTACCTGAAGAAGCAAGTAAAATCTCAAATGTACAACCTAGACTTACACCTGAAAGAGCTAGAAAAAGTACAAATGAATCCTAAAGCCACCAGAAGGAGGAAAATAAAGATTTCAGCAGAAATACAAGGTATAGAAACTAAAGAAAACATTAGAACAGATGAATGAATCCAGGAGCTGGTTCTTTGAAAAATTTAATAAAATGAATAAACCTCTTATTGAAGAGACTTTTTTCCAACGGATGTTTCTTCCTGCTTTGTCGAAGATTATTTGACCATAGAGTCAAGGGTCCATATCTGGGCTCTCTACTCTGTTCCATTGATATATGTGTCTGTTTTTGTACTAGTACCATGCTGTCTTGGTGATCACAGCTTTGTAATGTAGCTTGAAATCAGGGAATGCAATGCCCCCAGCTTTGTTTTTCTTTTTCAACATTTCCATGGTGATTTGGGGTCTTTTCTGGTTCCATACAAATTTGAGAATTGTTTGTTCCAGCACTTTGAAAAATGCTGGTGGTATTTTGATTGGGATGACATCGAAAGTATAGATTTCTCTGGGCAGTATAGACATTTCAACAATGTTTATTCTTCTGATCCATGACAATGGAATGTTTTTCCATCTTTTTGTGTCTTCAATTTCTTTCATGAGTGTTCTGTAGTTCCTCGAGTACAAATCCTTTACCTCTTTGGTTGGGTTTATCCCAAGGTATCTTATTGTTCTTGGTGCTATAGTAAATGGAATAAATTCTCTAATTTCCCTTTTTATAGTTTCATTGTTAGTGTAAAAGAAAGCAACTGATTTCTGTGCATTAATTTTGTATCCTGACACATTACTGAATTGCTGTATAAGTTCTAGTAATTGCAGCCACTTTAGAAAACAGTGTGGAGATTCCTCAAAAAATTAAAAATTTAGCTACACTATGATCCAGCAATACCCAGTAGGGTATTTACCCCAACGATACAGCTGTAGTGAAAAGAAGGACCATATGCACCCCAATGTTCATAACAGTAATGTCCACAATCACCAAACTGTGGAAAGAGCCAAGATGCCTTTCAACAGACAAATGGATAAAGAAGATATGGTCCATATATACAATGGACTATTACTCAGCCATCAGAAAGGATGAATACCCAGCTTTTGTATCAACATGGATGGAACTGAAGGAGATTATGCTGACTGAAATAAGTCAAGCAGAGAAAATAAATTATCATATGGTTTCACTTAATTGTGGAACATAAGCAATAACGTGGAGGACATTAGGAGAAGGAAAGGAAAAGTGAATTGGGGGAAATCGGAGGGGGAGATGAACCATGAGAAACTATGGACTCTGAGAAACAAACTGAGGGTTTTAGAGGGCAGGGGCGTGAGGGGTATGGGTGAGCCTGGTAGTGGGTATTAAGGAGGGCACGTATTGCATGGAGCACTGGGTGTGGTACATAAACAATGAATCTTGGAGCACAGAAAAAATAAAATTAAATTTAAAAAAGGCAAGCTCATAAAAATAAAAATAAATAAATAAAATTTGATAAACCTCTAGCCAGATGTATCAAAAGAACAGACACAAAATAAATAAAATCACAAATACAGGAGGATAAATAATAACAAATACCACAGAAATGAAATTATGAAAGAATATTATGAAAAATGATATGCAAACAAATTGGACAACCCTTAAGAAATGGATAAATTCCTAGACACATATAAACCCACAAAATGGAAATAGGAAGAAATAGGAAACTTGAACAGACAGATAACCAGCATATAAATGGAATCAATAATCAAAAACTCCCAACAAACAAAAGTTCAGGGCCAGATGGTTCACAGGAGAATTCTACCAAACATTTAAAGAAGAGTCAACACCTTTTCCTATGTAATGATTCCAAAAAATAGAAGTGGAAGGAAAACTTCCAAATTCATTCTCCCAGGCCAGAGTTACCCTGATATCAAAACCAGACAAAGACTCCACTAAAGAAGAGAAGTACAGGTCAATATCCCTGATGAACATGGATGCAAAAATTCTCAATAAAATACAAAAAAAAAAAACCTGAATCCAACTATATATTTAATAAAATCAGACCCCAATCAAGTGAGATTTATTCCTGGTTTGCAAGAGTGGTATAATATTTGCAAATCAATCAACACAATACATCACATTAATAAAAGAATGGATAAAGATTGTATAATCATTTCCATAGATCCAGAAAAAAGTTGACAAAATACAGCATTCATTCTTTTTTTTTTAATTTTTTATTTATTTTCAGGGTAACAGTATTCATTGTTTTTTCACCACACCCAGTACTCCATGCAATCTGTGCCCTCCTTAATACCCACCACCTGGTTCCCCCAACCTCCCACCCCCCGCCCCTTCAAAACCCTCAGGTTGTTTTTCAGAGTCCATAGTCTCTCATGGTTCATCTCCCCTTCCAATTTCCCTCAACTCCCTTCTCCTCCCCATCTACCCTTGTCCTCTATATTATTTGTTATGCACCACAAATAAGTGAAACCATATGATACTTGACTCTCTCTGCTTGCCTTATTTCACTCAGCATAATCTCTTCCAGTCCTGTCCATGTTGCTACAAAAGTTGGGTATTCATCCTTTCTGATGGAGGCATAATACTCCATAGTGTATATGGACTACATCTTCCTTATCCATTCATCCGTTGAAGGGCATCTTGGTTCTTTCCACAGTTTGGCGATCGTGGCCATTGCTGCTATAAACATTGGGGTACAGATGGCCCTTCTTTTCACTCCATCTGTATCTTTGGGGTAAATACCCAGTAGTGCAATGACAGCATGGTACTGGCATAAAAACAGAAACATAGACCAGTGGAACAGAGTAGAGAGCCCAGATATGGACCCTCAACTCTATGGTCAAATAATCTTCGACAAAACAGGAAAAAATATCCAGTGGAAAAAAGACAGTCTCTTCAATAAATGGTGGTGGGAAAACTGGACAGCTATATGTAGAAGAATGAAACTCAACCATTCTCTTACACCGTACACAAAGATAAACTCAAAATGGATAAAAGACCTCAACGTGAGACAGGAATCCATCAGAATCCTCGAGGAGAACATAGGCAGTAACCTCTTTGATATCAGCCACAGCAACTTCTTTCAAGAAATGTCTCCAAAGGCGAAGGAAACAAAAGCGAAAATGAACTTTTGGGACTTCATCAAGATCAAAAGCTTCTGCACAGCAAAAGAAACAGTCAACAAAACAAAGAGGCAACCCACGGAATGGGAGAAGATATTTGCAAATGATAGTACAGGCATTCATTCTTTTTTTAAAAAAGATTTTATTTATTTGAGAGAGTGAGAGCACAAGCAAAGGGGAGGGGTAGAGGAGAGGAATAAGCAGACTCCCTGGTGAGTAGGAAGATGATGTGGGACTTGATTCCAAAACCCTGGGATCATAACCTGAGCCGAAGGCAGACACTTAACTGACTGAGCCATCCAGGCGCCTTACAGCAACCATTCTTGATAAAAACCCTCAACAAAGTAGGTTCCGAGGGAACAGACCTCAACATAATAAAGGCCATTTATTGAAAACCCACAGCTAATTTCATCCTCAATAGGGAAAAACTGAGAGGTTTTTCTCTACAGTCAGGAAAAAGATAGGGATATCCACTCTCACCACTTTTATTTATCATAGCAGTGGAAGTCCTAGCCACAACAATTAGACAACAAAAATAAATAAAAACCATCCAATTCTGCAAGGAAGAAAGAAAATTTTCACTATTTTCAGATGACATGATACTCTATATAAAAAAACCTGAAGCGGATCTATAAAGAACTCCTCAAACTCAATGCACACAAAACAGATAATCATATTAAAAAATGGGCAGAAGATATAAACAGACACTTCTCCAATGAAGACATACAAATGGCTACCAGACACATGAAAAAATGTTCAGCATCACTAGCCATCAGGGAGATTCAAATCAAAACCACATTGAGATACCACCTTACACCAGTTAGAATGGCCAAAATTAGCAAGACAGGAAACAGCATGTGTTGGAGAGGATGTGGAGAAAGGGGAACCCTCTTCCACTGTTGGTAGGAATGCAAACTGGTGCAGCCACTTTGGAGAACAGTGTGGAGATTCCTCAGGAAATTAAAAATAGAGCTTCCCTATGACCCTGCAATTGCACTACTGGGTATTTACCCCAAAGATACAGATGGAGTGAAAAGAAGGGCCATCTGTACCCCAATGTTTATAGCAGCAATGGCCACGGTCGCCAAACTGTGGAAAGAACCAAGATGCCCTTCAACGGATGAATGGATAAAGAAGATGTGGTCCATATACACTATGGAGTATTATGCCTCCATCAGAAAGGATGAATACCCAACTTTTGTAGCAACATGGACAGGACTGGAAGAGATTATGCTGAGTGAAATAAGTCAAACAGAGAGAGTCAAGTATCATATGGTTTCACTTATTTGTGGAGCATAACAAATAATATAGAGGACAAGGGGAGATGGAGAGGAGAAGGGAGTTGAGGGAAATTGGAAGGGGAGGTGAACCATGAGAGACTACAGACTCTGAAAAACAACCTGAGGGTTTTGAAGGGGCGGGGGGTGGGAGGTTGGGGGAACCAGGTGGTGGGTATTAGGGAGGACACAGATTGCATGGAGCACTGGGTGTGGTGAAAAAACAATGAATACTGTTATGCTGAAAATAAATATTAAAATAAAAAAATAAATTAAAAAAAAAACCTGAAGCATGGGGCGCCTGGGTGGCTCAGTGGGTTAAAGCCTCTGCTTTCGGCTCAGGTCATGATCCCAGAGTCCTGGGATCGAGCCCCACATCAGGCTCTCTGCTCTGCGGAGAGCCTGCTTCCTCCTCTCTCTCCCTGCCTGCCTCTCTTGCCTACTTGTAATCTGTCTGTCAAATAAATAAATAAATAAAATCTTTAAAAAAAAAACCAAAAACCTGAAGCACTCTACCAACAAATTGTTGTAACTGCTAGATGAATTCAGTAAAGCCACAGGATAAAAAATTAATATACAGAAATCTGTTGCACTTCTGTATACTAATAATAAAGTAGCAGAAAGAGGAATTAAGGAATCAATCTTATTTACAAGTGCACCAACAATGATAAGATACCTAGGAATACCCTAACCAAAGATGTTAGAGACCAGCACTCTGAAACTATAGAACACTTATGAAAGAAATTAAGAAAGACACAAAGAAATGGAAAGACTTTCCATGCTCATGGATTGGAAGAACAAATATTGTTTAAATGTCAATGCTACCCAAAACAATCTACACACTTAGTGCAATCCCATCAAAATACCAACACTATTTTTTGCAGAAGTAGAACAATCAATTCTAAAAGATATATGGAACCACAATAACCAAATACAACCTTGAATAGCCTGAATAGCCAAAACAACCTTGAGAAAGAAGAGCAAAGCTGGAGGCATCACAAATTCCAGACTTCAACTGATTACAAAGCTGTAGTGATGAAAAGAGTAGGGCTTTGGCACAAATTACTGAATCAATAGAACAGAAAAGGAAACCCAGAAATGAACACATGACGATAAGGGCAATTAATCTTCAACAAAAAAGGAAAAAATACCAAATGGGGAAAAGACAGTCTCTTCAGTAAATGTTGTTGGGAAAGCTGGACAGTTACATGCAAAAGAATGAAACTGGGCCACTTTTTTTTTTGCATTTTTAAAATTTAAATTCAATTAGCCAACAAATAACACATCATTAGTTTTTTATATAATTGTCAATGATTCACCAGTTGTATACAACTTCCAGTGCTCATCACATCATGTGCCCTCCTTAATGCCCATCACCCAGTTGCCCCATCCCCACAACCACCTCCCTTTCTGCAACTCTCAGTTTATTTCCTGGAGTCAAGAGTCTCTCATGGTTTGGTTCCCTCTCTGATTTCTTCCCTTTCAGTTTTCCTCCCTGTCCCTATGATTCTCTGCACCATTCTTTATATTCCACATATAAGTGAAAGCATATGATAATTGTCTTTCTCTGATTGACTTACTTCACTTAGCATATTACCCTCCAGTTCTATCCATGTCAATGTAAGTGATAGGTATTCATCCTTTCTGATAGCTGAGTAATATTCCATTGTATATGTGGAACACATCTTCTTTATCCATTCATCCATTGAAGGACATCTTGGCTCCTTCCACAGTTTGGCTATTGTGGACATTGCTACTATGAACATTGGGGTGCATGTAGCTCTTCTTTTCACTACCTCTGTATCTTTGGGGTAAATGCTCAGTAATGCAATTGCTGGGTCATAAGGTAGCTCTATTTTTAACTTCTTAAGGACATCCACACTGTTTTCCAAAGTGACTGTACCAACTTGAATTCCCACCAACAGTGTAAGAGGGTTCCCCTTTCTCCGCATCTTCACCAACATTTGTTGTTTACTGTTTTGTTCACTTTAAAAAATATTTTATTTATTTATTTGATAGAGAGAGAGATCACAAGTAGACAGAGAGGCAGGCGGGGAGGTGGGGCTGGGGAAGCAGGCTCCCCGCGGAGCAGAGATCCCGATGTGGGGCTGGATTCCAGGACCCTGGGATCATGACCCCAGCCAAAGGCAGAGGCTTAACCCACTGAGCCACCCAGGCGCCCCCTGTTTTGTTCATTTTAACCATTCTAATTGGTATAAGGTGGTATCTCAGTGTGGTTTGATTTGAATTTCCCTGGTGGTTAATGATGATGAATTTTTTTTCTTGTGTCTGTTAGCCATTTGCATGTCTTCTTTGGAAAAGTGTCTGTTTATGTCTTCTGCCCATTTTTTGACTTATTTGTTTTTTGGATGTTGAATTAGAGAAGGTCCTTATAGATTTTGGATACCAGCTCTTTATCTGTAATGTCATTTGCAAGTATCTTCTCCCATTCCGTGGGTTGCCTCTTAGTTTTGTTAGCTGTTTCCTTTGCTGTGCAGAAGTTTGTTGTTGTTGTTGTTGTTTTTATCTTGATGAAGTCCCTGAATTGCCAAGGAAATGTTGAAAAAGAAAAACAAAGCTGGGGGGCATCATGTTGTCTAATTTCAAGATTTATTACAAAACTCTGATCACCAAGACAGCATGGTACTGGCACAAAAACATACCCATAGACAAATGGAACAGAATAGAGAGCCCAGATATGGACCCTCAATTCTATGGTCAACTAATCTTCAACAAAGCAGGAAAAAATATGCAATTGAAAAAAAACAGTCTCTTCAATAAATGGTGTTGGGAAAATTGGAGAGCTATATACAGAAGAATGAAACTGGGCCATTCTCTTACACCATACACAAAGATCAACTCTAAATGGATGAAAGTCCTCAATGTGAGACAGGAATCCATCAAAATCCTAGAGGAAAACATAGGCAGTAACCTCTTTGACATCAGCCATCACAACTTCTTTCAAGACATGTCTGCAAAGGCAAGGGATATAAAAGCAAAAATCAACTTTTGGGACTTCAAGATGAGAATGTTATTTCTTTTTTAATTTTGAAAAATATTTAGTGAGATATAAAATTCTTGGTTGAATTTTTTTCAGTATTTATAGATGTCACTCCAATGTCTCCTTGCTTGCATGGTGTGTTAGTTTCCTAGGGCTAGTGCAACAGAGAACCACAAACTGGGTGGCTTTAAACAATATAAATTTATTATCTCACTGTTCTGAAAGTTAGAAGTCCAAAATGAAGGTGTCAGTAAAGCAATACTTACTCTGAGATTTTGGGTAGTATCCTTTCTGGGTTCTTCATGGATTCTGGTGGTAGCTAATAGCCTTTGATGTTCCTTGGCTTGCAGCTTCTTCACTGCAATCCCTGGCTTTCTTGCCACATTTTATTCTCCCAGTGAGTCCTTGTTTTTTCTTCTTATAAAGTTTACTAGTCATGTTGGATTAGGGCTCATTCTAATTGAGTTTGACCTCATGTTAACTTGATTACATCTGCAAAGACTTTCTGAATAAGGTCACATTCATTCACAGCTACTAGGGTTTAGGACTTCATCATCTTTGGGGGAGGATACAATTAAACCCACAACAGAGTTCGTGATGAGAATTTAACTCTTATTCTTCTTCCTTTGTAGGAAATGCATGTGTTTTCCCTCATTGCCTTCAAGGTTTTGTCTTTGTCTTTCCTCTTCAGAAGCTTCAATATTATATGCCTAACTTTGTCTGTATGGGTGTGGGGGTGGGGATATAGTATTTATCCTATTTGATGTTCTCTGAACTTCTTGGATATGTGGTTTTGCATCTATTACTAATTTTGGAGAAATGTCATCTATTATTTATTTTATTTATTCAATTATTTGAGAGAGAGAGCACACATGAGCAGGGGGTAGGGACAGAGGGCAGAGGGAGAAGCAGAATCCCCGCTGAGCACACAGCCTGACACAGGACTCCAACCCAGGACCCCAGGATCATGACCTGAGCCAAAGGCAGGTGCTTAACTGACTGAGTCACTCAGGCACCCCTATTATTTCTTTAAATATTTCTTCTGCTCCATTCTCTCCTTCTCCAGTTACATGTGTTACACATTTGATGTCCTGCATTTCTTAAATACCCTATTGTCTTTTTATTTTCACTCATTTTTTGAGTAAAAATTTGAGCAATTCTTATACCGCTGTTTCTTAGCTTATTGATTCATTCCTTGGCTATGAAAATCTACTGGCAAGCCTTTCAAATGCATTCTTCATATTTGTTACTGTATTTTTTATTTCTATGATTTCCTTGGGTTCTTATAGTTTCCATCTCTTTGCTAAAATAACCTATCTGTTCTTTCATGTGATCAACTTTTTCTTTTAGAACCTTTATTATATTAATCATAGTTATTTCAAATTCCTTAAAAAAAACTTTTGACCACTTTCACCCATTGTTTTATTTTAACTTTTGGCATTCTTTGTAAAAATTTTTGAAAGCCTAACATGTTATTTAAGGTACTAGATATGAGGGGAATAAACCTCTAGTGTGCAGATTTGTGTTAAGCTAGCCAGGAATAGTACTATATTTGAAGGGTTTTTTTTTTTTCATTGCTTGGTTACCAGTGTTGAGATTTACATCTTGCTCTGGATAGTAGAGGCTTGAAATTCCTCTGATGGTATTGTTTTGTCTCCCATATTGGCTTTTGTTGTTCTCTTTATCTGGTTTTCAAGAAACAATCTGTCTCTTGTAGCTCTCCCAGCTGTACTTTGCTATGTTGCTAAATGTTTTTTACTGTGGTGCTGGAGTATAGGAAATCAGTGAGGGTGGGGCATTATGTGATGTCCTTATTATGCCTCAGTCTTCGGGGAACACAGTGAGTCTGCCTTTCAATGGTATTACCTTTATAGGATTTTCTGTCACTCATGGAAGGCTAGAGCTTTCATCATCCTCATTTCCTCTCCCCAGCTAAAGCAGCTATTTACCAAAATTCTCTGTCTATAAGTTGGGAATTTTCTTCCTACAGATTAAGGCTTTTCTTTTATTTTTTACTTAATGAGATTGTGGACCTGGACCTGGACAGAGTTCCATTTTGCATTAGTATATCACTAGTGTCTCCAGGTGATATACTGCTCTTTTATTTTTTTATAAAGATTTTATTTATTTATTTGACAGACAGAGATCACAAGTAAGCAGAGTAGCAGGCAGAGAAAGAGGAGGAAATGGGCTCCCCGCCGAGCAGAAAGCCCGATGCAGGGCTCGATCGCAGCACCCTGGGATCATGACCTGAGATGAAGGCAGAGGTTTTAGCCCACTGAGCCTCCCCGGTGCCCCAATACTGCTCTTTTAATTGAAAATTTTGTTCCATGGGGCGCCTGGGTGGCTCAGTTAGTTAAGTGTCTGCCTTTGGCTTAGGTCATGATCCTAGGGTTCTGGGATCGGGCCCTGCATTGGGCTCCCTGCTCACTGGAGAACCTGCTTCTCCCTCTCCCTCTCCCTCTCCTAGTCCCCCCGCTCGTACTCTCTCTCTCTCTTATTCACTCTCTCTCTCTCTCAAATACATAAATAAAATCTTGGGCACCTGGGTGGCTCAGTCAGTTAAGCTTTGCCTTAGGCTCAGGTCATGATCCCAGCATCCTGGGATGGAGTCCCATGTCAGGCTCCCTGCTCAGTGGGAAATCTGCTTCTCCCTTCCCTTGCTCTTGTTCTCTCTCTCCCTCTAAATATACATACATACATACAAATAAATAAACAAGATTTTTTAAAAATTTTGTTCTGCAAAGTTAAAGAGTCTTGGCAGATTTCCCGGTGACTTGCTCTTCCCTTGTCCTAACCAACACCATAAAGGTGGAAGGCAATTTCTTTAGGTTCTTCTTAATCTTTATTTTCAGAGCTTGGTGGAGTTCCTCCAAAAGCTTGCAAAAGGCTGGGAAACTCCCTTGCTCAAGTCATTTTATCTCAATGAAAGTACCTGTCTCTCTCTAAATTCAGCATGACTGTTCTGTAAATTTAGTTCTATGTTGGAACCAGTCATTAATATATTGTTTACCAGCTGTTTTTCTATATCTTTCCATCTTTGAGTTTAAACTGGAAGTCCAGCCTTCGTTTTTGAAGGGTACTCATGACTCACGGTGAATACAGAATATTCATTTTATGATTTGGGTTTTTTCATTTAATGCATTAAAGATGTCACTCAGTTGTCTTCCTGTTTGAGAATTCTGTTATAAAATTTATCTTATTCTTTTGGGCAAAGTGTCTTTTTTTATATGGTTGCTTTGAAGATTTTCTTTGGTTTTCAGTAGTTTAAATGTCATATGCCCGTGTGTGTGTGCGTGTGTGTGTGTGTGTGTGTGTGTGTTGATATTTAACTTGCTAGGTATTCTCTAAACTTCCTGGTTCTATGGCTTGTTGTCTGTCATTAATGTTGGTTGATTCATGACCATTATTTTTTCAAGTATTAATTCTGGCTTGCTCTTTCTTTCTTTTCATTATGGAATTTCAATTTCACATATGTTACACAGTTTGATATTGTCCCACAGCTCTTGGATGTTCTTTTTTTAACTGTATTTTTCTCTTTGTATTTGAATTTGGATAATTTCTACTGACCTATCTCCAAATTCAGATTTTTCATAGCTGTTTTGAGAATATTGATGAGACTGTTAAAGGCATTATTCATTTCTGTTGGTGTTTCTTTTATTTCTAGCATTTTATTTGATTCTTTCTAATTATAGCTTTTATCTCTCTTCTTAAATTACCTATCTAATCTTGCATGTTCTATACCTTTTTCAATAGAGACTTTAACATTAGTTATAATTATTTTAAATTCTCTGCCTGATATTTCTAACACTTGTGTCAGATCTGAGTCTAGTTTTAATGACTACTTTGTCTTTTCAGACTGTGTTTTCCTTGCCTCTCTTTATGCCTTGTAGTTGTTTGTAGCAAGCTGGACATGTTGTATAGGATAGCAGATACTGAGATAAATATATTTATGCTTTGATATGAGCCAGTCTTTCCCTTTTCTAGGCCTTTACTGCGGAGGTGTGCTTTAATGTGGTCTGGAACTGCAATGCAGCTGAAATTTGTTGTTGCTATGGTTACCAGAATTTAAGATTGCTGTTGCTTTGGTTACCAGATTAAAGGGGAATTTTTTTTATTATTGTTGCTATGGGTACCAGAACCTTAATATTCTTCCAGTAATTTATTTTCTTTCTCACTACTCGTGCTCCTCCCCAGAATGAATCTGTCTTTTGCAGTATTACCAGTTATATTCCACTGTTATATTTACTGTATATTTGTTAGGTTTTTGTGAGGGATAAGGATGATGAATGTATTTGATCTTTTAATTTGGTCTTAATGGTAGATATGCACTGTATATCTGAGTCTTACTGATGTGGATTTCACAAGCTTTCCTGCCCCTCCTCCAGATTCAATGATGGACTTAACAAGAATTCCTTTCCCTCCTCCAGGGAAGAGCCTTGTTTTTTCCCCATTCCCTTACCCTATGTACAGTGCGTTTCCACCAGTGTCCTCAAATTAACATTATGATGCCCCCTCTCTTTTATATTGAGGCTTTTCTTACTTGGGAGAGATAGGGGAGATGGGTCTGGACAGAGTTTTGGTGGTGAGCATTGTACCCTGTCCCAGTTGCAATGGAATTCCCGCAGTGCCCTCAGGATACAAGTTTTGATGAATTTTCCCTTAAAGATTAATTTTTTCTGTAATATAGACAGAGAAGATGGGTCCAGCTGGATTTGGTAGTGATTATTGTTTCTTTCCCCTCAGACAGCATCAAAGAGAAAGTTTTCTCTGATTACTTGCTAGTTCTCCCTGTGAAAGCTTGGTGGGGTCTCTTAAGGAAAAACCTTCCAAGAGTGTCGAAACCTTTATGCCTGTGACCCCTAGTGTTTCACATTTTTAGGCTTGTCCATGCTAAGACATTAGCAGTTTATTAAAAAAATATTTCTGAAAAACAACCTGAGGGTTTTGAAGGGGCGGGGGGTGGGAGGTTGGGGGAACCAGGTGGTGGGTATTAGGGAGGGCACAGATTGCATGGAGCACTGGGTGTGGTGAAAAAACAATGAATACTATTACGCTGAAAATAAATAAAAAATTAAAAAAAAATTTCTAATTTAATCTTCCTACCATCTTATATGTTATCTGGTGGCATATGTCCCAAGTAAACAGACACCAAGTTATTGCTTATATATGAGGGTTCCATTCTGTGTCAAAATTTTGATTTGGCTTTTTGCTCTGTTTTCTGAAGAGTTTAAGAACATTAATTTGCAGTCCATCCAACTTTTTTCTTGCCATAATTATAGTAAAAATATTCTTTCCTGCTTTCTACATTTTGTAATTTTTATTGTTATGTTAGTGACCACACAGTACATCATTAGCTTTTGATGTAGTGTTCCATGATTTGTTGTTTGCATATAACACCCAGTGTTCCATGCAATACATGCCTTCCTTAATACCCCTCACTGGGCTCACCCATCCCTTTACCCTCCTCCCTTCCAAAACCCTCAGTTTGACGCTCGGAGTCCATAGTCTGTCATGGTTCATATCCCCCCTCACTCCCCCTTCATTTTTCCCTTCCTTCTCCTATTGTCCTGATTTCTACATTTTGAAATGAAAGCAGAAGTCAATGAATAAGTCGATTTTATATAAAAATTTGGGTTTAACAGATAAATTGTTATTTTGACATTTGAATAAATATTTGAGACATTTCTGTTTGGCTAGTGTCTAAATGAGATTTTGAGACAATAGAATGAGAAAATTTGATATCTGATAATGAACATTTGCTATAGTTTTAGGTGATGTCCACCCATTCTAGTGTCGCCATTGCCCATCCATTGTCACACATTTACTCACACATTGCTGGTGACTATTCATATAGTGCACACATGCACAAACATGCAGACAGTCAGATATAAACCCCCATCAACCAACCCTTCACTTCTTCTATACATTCATGGTCCAAGACAAACATCTCTCTCTCAAAGCTGCTGCTCTCCTATTTTCCTGCTTAGTGAAAGGCATCAGAACCTCCCAGCCACCAAAACTACAAAGCAATCTGTAGTCAGTGTTGGATTCCCCACATATTCCATCACCAAGACTTTTCTAGCCAATTTCAATTGTGCTTCTGTAGTCCATTCCCTCCTTAGCAACCCAATGGCCACTGCCTTATTTCAGTGTCCGCTGGAGCACTAGAACTGCATTCTCACTGACTCCCTTCCAATATATCATCTACGGGGGGAAAAAAAAAGGTCTTTATGATGCACACAAATCTGTCCATATCACTACTCTGGCTAACTACCATTTATGAATGGCTTCCCACTGTCCTGTAGGATTAAGTCTACATTTTTTTAGCTTGGCCTTTAAAGGCCTTCTTGACCTGACTTCTGAATATTTCTTCTTCTGTGTGTCTAGGTATCTCTCCTCTTATGGACAAGAAAGGACCACTAACCAGTAACTCTGTTTTAGTTGTCTTTGGTTCCTCAAAGGTTAGCAACAGTTTTGAAATATGGAAGGCCATCAATAGCTTCACTAACACAACATGCATAATATATTTCAGATAGTACTATACCGATTTAATTATAATATATGCATAAAAATATTTTAAAACTACCTTCAAACATGACAGAAACATGATCAGATCACTCTGTCTCTCAATCAGAAATTAGTGTATCCTGGGATGCAGCAAAAGCAGTCATAAAAGGGAAGTATATAACAATACAGGCCTACCTCAAGAAGTAAGAAAAGACTCAGATACACAATCTAACCACACATCTAATGGAGCTAGAAAAGAAGCAACAAATAAAGCATAAAGCTGGCAGAGGAAGAGAAATAATAAAGATTAAGGCTGAAAAAATGATATAGAAACAAACAAACAAATAAACCCAGAACAAATCAATGAAACTGAGAGTTGGTTCTTTGAAGGAATTAATAAAATTGATAAACACTTACTCAGACATATCAAAAAGAAAAAAAGTACTCAAATAGATAAAATCACAAATGCAAGAGGAGATATCACAACCCACACCACAGAAATACATAAAACTCTAAGAGAATATTATGAAAAATTATATGCCACAAAATGGAAAGAATTTGATAAATTCATAAAAACATACAAACTAACAAAACTGAAAGAAGAAATAGAAAATCTGAACAGATGCATAACCAACAAAAAATTGAATCAGTAATCAAAAAAAGTTCAGAGCCAAATGACTTCCCAGGGGAATTCACCGAACATTTAAAGAAGAGTTAATATCCATTCTTTTCAAACTATTTAAAAAAATATAAATGGAAGGAAAACTTCAAAACTCATTCCACAAGTCCAGCACTACCTTGATTCCAGAACCAGACAAAGACTCCACTAAAAAAAGAATTTCAGACCACTACCTGTGATGAACTTGGAAGCAAAAATTCTCAACAACTAACTGGCAAACCGAATCTAACAATACATTAAAAACTTACTCACCATGATAAAGTGGGATTTACTCCTGGGCTTCAGGGGTGTACCAATATTTGTAAATCAATCAATGTGATACACCACATTAATGAAAGAAAGGATAACACTATATGATCCTCTCAATACATGCAGAAAAAGCATTTGACAAAATAGAGCATCTATTGCTGATAAAAACCCTCAACAAAGTAGGGTAGATGGAAAATACCTCAAGATAATAAATTCCATATATATAAGACCCACAGCTAATATGGCCCTCAAAGGGGAAAATCTGCAACTATTCCCCCTAAAGTCGGAACATGACAAGGGTGTCCATCTTTACCATTGTTACTTATCATAGTACTGGAAGTCCTAGCAATCGGACCACAAAAAGAGAAATAAGGCATCCAAATCAGCAGGAGGAATTCGGACTTTCACTACTTGCAGACAGCATGATACCCAAGTAGAAAACCCAAAAGAATCCATGAGAAAATTACTAGAACTGAATTCACAAAGTCAGGGATATAAAATCAATGTACAGAAATCT
>JAJHUB010000370.1:0-46177 GCA_024510155.1 Gulo gulo luscus | reverse complement strand
ACATACATACACATACACACACACACACACACACACACACACATATATATAATCTGTAATTTACATATATTTCATTTAAGAAACAAAACAGATGGACATAAGGAAGGGAAGGAAAACTAGAAATAAGATGAAAACAGAGAGGGAGATGAATGAAAAGAGACTCAAGTATAAGAAATAAATGGAGGTTTGCTGGAAAGGTGGTGGGTAGGGGGATAGGGGTAAGTAGATGATGGGCATTAAGGAGACCATTTAATGTAAGGAGCCCTGGGTGTTATATGCAACTGATGAATCACTAAATACCCTGAAACTAATAATTTTGTTCATAAAGTTGTGGTTTAGTTAAGTAGTAAGTTAGTAGTAAGTATTTAAGTTAGTAAGTAAGTAGTTAAGTAGTAAAATTTAGTTAGTAAGTTAGTAAAAAGTGAAATTGAAAATAATAGTAATCTAATAATAGAAACTAATAATCAGAGTAAAAATACTCTGAAACTAAAAAACCTCTGAAACTAATAATACACTATATATTAAACTGAATTTAAATTAAAAATAAATAAGATAATACAATAATATAAGACAAATAAAATATAAAATAAAAATAGATTGAAACATTTTTTATAGATGTGTCTCCTGAGGCAAGGGAAAGAAAAGAAAAAATGAACTATTGGGATGTCACCAAGGTAAATTTTTTTACACAACAAAGGAAAAAGCAACAAAACTAATGGCCAACCTACAGAATGGGCGAAGGTATTTGCAAATGTCTTAACAGATTAAAGGTTAGTGTCCAAAATCTATGCAGAAGTTATCAAACACACACACACACACACACACACAATCCAGTTAAGAATGGGCAGAAGACCTGAGCAGTCATTTTTCCAAAGAGGACACGATGGCTAAGAGAAACATGAAGAGATGCTCAACAACACTTATCATCAAGGAAATACAAGTCAAAGCTACAATGAGATACCACCTCACACCTGTCAGGATGACTAAAATTAACAACACAGGAAACAATGGGGGTTAATGAGGATGAAGAAGAAAGGAACACTCTTACCCTGGAGCAGTTCGTATAGAAAACAGTATGGAGATCCCTTATAAAGTTCAAAATAGAACTATTCTATAATCCAGCAATTGTACCTTGTATTCATCCAAAGAATAAAAAAATACTGATTCAAAGAGATAAATACACCCCAATATTCATGGCAAATTCATTATCTATCTATCTATATGTGTGTGTGTGTGTGTGTGTGTGTGTGTGTGTGTGTGTAATGGAACTTGGCCATTAAAAATTTAAAAAATTTAAAAATGAAGTCTTGATATTTGGCAATGACATGATGGAGCTAGAGTATTATGCTAGGGAATATAAGTCAGTCAGAGAAAGACAATTCTATGATTTCACTGAAATGTGTAATTCAAGAAACAAAATGAATGAGCAATAGGGGGAAAAAGAGAGAGGGAAAGGCAAACCAAGAGACAGAACCTTAACTCCTGAGAACACACCAAGGGTTACCAGAGGGGAGGTCGTGGAGGGCTGGGTGAAATAGGTGGTAGGGATTAAGGAGCGCACTTGTGATGATAAACACCAGATGAGGTATGGAAGTGGTGAATCACTATATTGTACACCCAAAACTATTATTACACAGTATGTTAAGTAACTGGGATTTAAATAAAAGCTTAAAAAATATAAAGTTGTTAAAAATCCTAATGCCTATAATTTTTAATGACAACAAAATCTGTAAACTTTTTAATGAAACTAGTTTTATTTTCTCTATTTCTGAGGGATTATCTTGGCCTCTATTTTGATCTGTAACTGGGATAAGCAGAAAGCCTACATCATAGTGTTGTCATGATGAATAATATATTATTGAAGAACACTTAAGATAGTATCTGGAATATTGAAACCTTCACAATATAGCTTATTTCTGGCATACTTTTGTCTACAACATATAAATGGATATTAAAAGAAAAATGAAGGTATCCCTATGTTAACTACAGCATTATTTATAATAGTCAAGCTGCAGAAAGAACCGAAGTGTCCATTGATTGGTGAATGGATAGGGAAGATGTAGTATATCCTCACACATATATAATATATATATGCCTATGTATAAATATTGAATATATGTAATTAAAAATATATATATGCAATAGAATGTTATATGCATATATACACACACATTAATATATGTTTTATAACATATATAATTACATATATATAATTTATATGCAATTTAAATATATATTTATATGTACATATAAATATATGTACATATAATACATATATATGTAATTGTATATGTTATATAACATATATTAACATGTGTGTGTGTGTGTGTGTGTGTATGCAATAGAATGTTACTCAGCCATAAAGAAGAATGAATCTTGACATTTTTCAAAGCATGGATTTACCTAGTCAGTGAAAGAAAGACAAATAGCATAAAATCTCACAGATTTGAGGAATTTAAGAAATAAACAAAACAACAGAGAAAAAAATGGGACCAAAACAGCTCCCCCACACACACACAAAAACAAACACAACAACAACCCAAAACCCGCCTCTTAACTACACTACAGAGAACACACGGATGGTTACCGGACAAGAGGTGGGTGAGGGATGGGTGCAACGGGTGTTGGGGATGAAGAGTGCACTTAACATGATGAGCACGTAGTTATGTACAAAATTCTTGAATCACTATATAGTATACCTGAAACTAATATAACACCCTATATCAGCTACACTGGAATGTAATAAATAAATAAACCGATAATGTTTAAAAAAGAAAAACTGAAGCACATTAAGATTTTCCATATTTCACGTGAGTAAAAGTGATTCAATCAGACAGTACTAAACAGAGGTCATTTGTAGTGCTCTGTGGATAGGATCATGGGAAATGTTTTTCTAAAGAAGACACAGAGCAAAGCAAGGACGTTATTTGATAGGCAATAACTTAAATGGTTAGTAAAGCCTAGCTAAGTGTTTGTGATTGGTCATTCTTTAGTTGCAAGTTCTTGACTTTGAGGTCAGTGCAGAAATTGACTTTGGCTTAGGTTTGTTTCCTTCTGTTGGCTGCCAAGGCATTAGAACCACTTAAACCCAGTTCTCTTTCTGTTTTAATACTTTAACAGGAAAAACCACATAACATGTTTATTATGATCCTTTTTGGGGTTACAATATCTGTTAGTTAATATTTGCTTCGATATATGAAATTGCATCAAGAAGGGCATATCACCAAAATACTTACCAAAATTTACAGGTTTTTTTTCATTTCATTTCAGTGTAACAGTATTCATTGTTTTTTCACCACACCCAGTGCTCCATGCAATCTGTGCCCTCCCCAATACCCACCACCTGGTTCCCCCAACCTCCCACTCCCCGCCCCTTCAAAACCCTCAGGTTGTTTTTCAGAGTCTGTAATCTCTCATGGTTCACCTCCCCTTCCAATTTCCCTCAACTCCCCTCTCCTCTCCATCTCCCCTTGTCCTCTATATTATTTGTTATGCTCCACAAATAAGTGAAACCATATGATACTTGACTCTCTCTGTTTGACTTATTTCACTCAGCATAATCTCTTCCAGTCCTGTCCATGTTGCTACAAATGTTGGGTATTCATCCTTTCTGATGGAGGCATAATACTCCATAGTGTATATGGACCACATCTTCCTTATCCATTCATCCATTGAAGGGCATCTTGGTTCTTTCCACAGTTTGGCGACCGAAGCTATTGCTGTTATAAACATTGGGGTACAGATGGCCCTTCTTTTCACTACGTCTCTATCTTTGGGGTAAATACCCAGTAGTGCAATTGCAGGGTCATAGGGAAGCTCTATTTTTAATTTCCTGAGGAAACTCCACACTGTTCTCCAAAGTGGCTGCACCAGTTTGCATTCCCACCAACAGTGTAAGAGGGTTCCCCTTTCTCCACATCCTCTCCAACACACGTTGTTTCCTGTCTTGCTAATTTTGGCCATTCTAACTGGTGTAAGGTGGTATCTCAGTGTGGTTTTGATTTGAATCTCCCTGATGGCTAGTGATGATGAACATTTTTTCATGTGTCTGGTAGCCATTTGTATGTCTTCATTGGAGAAGTGTCTGTTCATATCTTCTGCCCATTTTTTAATATGATTGTCTGTTTTGTGTGTGTTGAGTTTGAGGAGTTCTTTATAGATCCTGGATATCAACCTTTTGTGTGTACTGTCATGTGCAAATATCTTCTCCCATTCCGTGGGTTGCCTCTTTGTTTTGTTGACTATTTCTTTTGCTGTGCAGAAGCTTTTGATCTTGATGAAGTCCCAAAAGTTCATTTTCACTTTTGTTTCCTCGGCCTCTGGAGACATATCTTGAAAGAAGTTGCTGTGGCTGATACCAAAGAGGTTACTGCCTATGTTCTCCTCAAGGATTCTGATGGATTGCTGTCTCACATTGAGGTCTTTTATACATTTCGAGTTTATCTTTGTGTACGGTGTAAGAGAATGGTCGAATTTCATTCTTCTACATATGGCTGTCCAGTTTTCCCAGCACCATTTATTGAAGAGACTGTCTTTTTTCCACTGGATATTTTTTCCTATTTTGTCGAAGATTATTTGACCATAGAGTTGAGGGTCCATATCTGGGCTCTCTACTCTGTTCCACTGGTCCACGTGTCTGTTTTTATGCCAGTACCATGCTGTCTTGGTGATCACAGCTTTGTAGTAAAGCTTGAAATCAGGTAACGGGATGCCGCCAGTTTTATTTTTGTTTTTCAACATTTCCTTAGCAATTCGGGGTCTCTTCTGATTCCATACAAATTTTAGGATTATTTGCTCCAGCTCTTTGAAAAATACTGGTGGAATTTTGATTGGAATGGCATTAAAAGTATAGATTGCTCTGGGCAGTATAGACATTTTAACGATGTTTATTCTTCCGATCCAAGAGCATGGAATGGGCTTCCATCTTTTTGTGTCTTCTTCAATTTCTTTTAGGAGTGTTCTGTAGTTCCTCGAGTACAGATCTTTAACCTGTTTGGTTAGGTTTATTCCAAGGTATCTTATGGTTCTTGGTGCTATACTAAATGGAATCGATTCTCTAATTTGCCTTTCTGTATTTTCATTGTTAGTGTATAAGAAAGCCACTGATTTCTGGACATTGACTTTGTATGCTGCCACATTACTGAATTGCTGTATGAGTTCTAGTAGCTTGGGGGTGGAGTCTTTCGGGTTTTCCATATAAAGAATCATGTCATCTGGGAAGAGAGAGAGTTTGACGTCTTCCTTGCCAATTTGGATACCTTTTATTTCTCTTTGTTGTCTGATTGCTGTTGCTAGGACTTCTAATACAATGTTGAACAAGAGTGGTGAGAGTGGGCATCCTTGTCGTGGGCCTGATCTCAACGGGAAGGCTGCAAGCTTTTTCCCATTGAGGATGATATTTGCTGTGGGTCTTTCATAGATAGATTTGATGAGGTTCAGGAATGTTCCCTCTAACCCTATACTTTGAAGCGTTTTAATCAGGAATGGATGCTGGATTTTGTCAAAAGCTTTTTCTGCATCAATTGAGAGGATCATGTGGTTCTTCTCTCTTCTCTTATTGATTTGTTCTATCACATTGATTGATTTGTGAATGTTGAACCATCCTTGTAACCCAAGGATGAATCCCAGCTGGTCATGGTGGATAATCTTTTTAATGTGCTGTTGGATCCTGTTTGCTAGGATATGGTTGAGAATCTTGGCTTCCATATTAATCAGTGATATTGGTCTGAAATTCTCCTTTTTGGTAGGGTCTTTGCCTGGTTTGGGGATCAGGGTAATGCTGGCTTCATAAAAAGAGTCTGGATGTTTTCCTTCTGCTTCAATTTTTTGAAACAGCTTCAGGAGAATAGGTGTTATTTCTTCTTTGAAAGTTTGATAGAATTCCCCAGGGAATCCGTCAGGTCCTGGGCTCTTGTTTTTTGGAAGGTTTTTGATCACTGCTTCAATCTCGTTACTAGATATCGGTCTATTCAGGTTGTCAATTTCTTCCTGGTTCAATTTTGGGAGTTTGTAGTTTTCCAGGAATGCATCCATTTCATCTAGGTTGCTTAGCTTATTGGCATATAACTGTTGATAATAACTTCTGATGATTGTTTCTACCTCCTTGGTGTTAGTTGTGATCTCTCCCTTTTCATTCATAATTTTATTAATTTGGGCTTTCTCTCTTTTCTTATGGATTAGTGTGGCCAATGGTTCATCGATCTTATTGATTCTTTCAAACAACCAGGTTCTAGTTTCATTGATTCGTTCTAATGTATCTCTGGTTTCTACCTCATTGACCTCTGCTCTAACCTTGATTATTTCCCTTCTTACGTGTGGGGTTGGTTTGATTTGTTTTTATTCTCCAGTTCTTTAAGGTGTAGAGATAGCTGGTGTATTCTGGATTTTTCAGTTGTTCTGAGGGAGGCTTGGATGGCTATGTATTTTCCCCTTAGGACCGCCTTTGCTGTATCCCATAGGTTTTGGAGTGAAGTGTCTTCATTCTCATTGGTTTCCATAAATTGTTTAAGTTATTCTTTGATCTCCTGGTTGATCCAAACATTCTTAAGCATGGTGGGCTTTAGCTTCCAGGTGTTTGAGTTCCTTCTGAACTTTTCCTTGTGATTGAGCTCCAGTTTCAAAGCATTGTGATCTGAGAATATGCAGGGAATCATCTCAGTCTTTTGGTATTGGTTGAGCCCTGATTTGTGACCCAGTATGTGGTCTATTCTGGAGAAGGTTCCATGTGCACTTGAGAAGAATGAGTATTCTGTTGTTTTAGGGTGGAATGTTCTGTATATATCTATGTGGTCCATCTGCTCCAATGTGTCATTCAATGATCAAGTTTCTTTATTGATTTCCTGTTTGGATGATCTGTCTATACAGAGAGAGGTGTGTTAAGATCTCCTACTATTAATGTATTCATATCAATATGACTCTTTATCTTGATTAATTGTTTTCTTATGTAATTTGCTGCTCCCATATTGGGGCGTAGATATTTATAATTGTTAGATCATCTTGGTGGATAGTCCCTTTAAGAATGATGTAGTGTCCTTCTGTATCTCTGACTACCGTCTTTAGATTAAAATCTAATTTTTCTGATATGAGAATTGCTACCCTGGCCTGCTTTTAGGCCCATTGGCATGAAGGATGCTTCTCCATCCCTACCATCAAACTACCAATTACATTTTTCAAAGTGCTGGAACAAACAATCCTAAAATTTGTATGGAACCTGAAAAGACCCCAAATCATGAAGGAAATGTTAAACAGAAAAACAGAGGTGGGGGGGGCATCACGTTGCCTGATTTGAAGCTTTATTACAAAGCTGTGATAACCAAGACAACATGGGACTGACACAAAAACAGAAGCATAGATTAACGGTACAGAATAAAGAGCCCAGATATGGACCCTGAATTCTATGATCAACTAATCTTTGAAAAACTAAGAGAAAAAAAAAGAAACATTCAAGGGCGGGGGACAGAAAGACAGTCTCTTCAATAAATGGCACTGGGAAAACTGGACAGTTATAGATGGAAGAATGAAACTTGATCATTCTCCTACACCATACACAAAGATAATCTCAAAATGGATGAAAGACCACAACAAGGGACATGAATCCATCAAAATCCTAGAGGAGAACATAGGCAAGAGGCAGTCACTTCTTTGACATCTGTAAAAGCAACTTCTTTCAAGACACACCTCCAAAGGCAAGGGAAACAAAAGCAAAAAAATGGAATTTAGGGACTTCAGTGAGGTCAAAATCTTCTGCACAGCAAAGGAAAACATCAGCCAACCAAAGAGGCAATGCACTGAATGGGAGAAGTTATTCACAAATGACACTACAGACAATGGGCTGATGTCCAAGATAAACAAAGAACTTCTCAAACTCAACACCAAAGAAACAGATAAATTCCTCAAAAAACAGGCAGAAAACAAAAACAGATAATTCTCCAAGGAAGACAAAATGAGGGTTTTAGAGGGGAGAGAGGTGGGGAATGGGTCAGCCTGGTGATGGGTATTAAAGAGGGTATGTACTGCATGGAGCACTGGGTGTTATATATGCAAACAAATGTACCATGAAACACTGCAACATAAACTAATGCCATACTGTATGATGACTAACATAACATAATAAAAATGCTAATTTATGTTTTATATAAATGTCCACATATTTTAAATCAAGCTTGCTAATATTTCTGTTTCATTGCTGCAGTGTGTTTTATTTTTGTTTAGTGCGTCATTTCTCCAAAAGATACATTAGTTCCGTCTAAGCGATGGCCTCCTGGTAATATTATATAGCTGCTACAACTCTCACTTTCTGTCCCAAAAGAGTTACTTAGATTTTCTACCACATCCCTGTGTACATTGCTGTGCAAACAGAAGTTGTTATGTCCCTAATGTTTTTTTTTTTTTTTTTCAAATAGGCATGGTTTAGTTCTCATCATGATATATCTTTCTATTAATATTCATGTTCATATTCAAATGAAACACGAATGGCCACTTGCTGCTTCTAGAAATGCAGTCTCCAACACCAAAGAATCCTCTTTTTAACCTCTCTGCCCCCTTGGCCACTTAGTAGTCTCTGTGGCTTCTCCTCAGCCTCTGGGAAAACTTGGCTGGATTCCATGACGCTTTGCTCTAAATCCACATCCTAGTCTATACTCTCTCTATTCATGAAACTTACCCATGCTTATACCTATACACTCTGACTGAAAAGAGTATGTATTTAGGCTCTCCTATGAGTTCATGACCCTGCTACATATCTTCTCATAGTTATTCAAATGCACCTCCAACTCCGTATATACGAAGTAAATTCAAGACCTCTTCTTGGAAAACTTTGAGCTTGACTTTGGAACTTCAGAAAGCCTTTCTGGCTCTACGCACATATTTATCATGCTTGTTTTCAGACATGATATAGAGGAATGCATTGGGAATAGTCTTCCTTATCCCTTCATCTCATGGCCAGAAAAGCATGTTCTCTCTCTAAGATGGGATCGCATGTGGTTCCCACCAAAGGGCTAAGCCTTTTCATAAGTAATCTTCCTAATCATCCTAAACTAGTATTCCTTGAACTCCAGAAAGTTCTTTCTAAACGGAAGGGTAGTGCTTCCCTCTATTCACCAGTTGATTTAAGTAAAGAGAATGCATGGGTTTTATTTTTTTTTTAATTAAAATTATTCTTTACAACGATGAGTGTTTGTCAGACTATGCAATTAACATGCTTTCTCATTTTTTAATTTACTTTCAGCATAACAGTATTCATTGTTTTTTCACCACACCCAGTGCTCCATGCAATCTGTGCCCTCCCCAATACCCACCACCTGGTTCCCCCAACCTCCCACTCCCCGCCCCTTCAAAACCCTCAGGTTGTTTTTCAGAGTCTGTAATCTCTCATGGTTCACCTCCCCTTCCAATTTCCCTCAACTCCCCTCTCCTCTCCATCTCCCCTTGTCCTCTATATTATTTGTTATGCTCCACAAATAAGTGAAACCATATGATACTTGACTCTCTCTGTTTGACTTATTTCACTCAGCATAATCTCTTCCAGTCCTGTCCATGTTGCTACAAATGTTGGGTATTCATCCTTTCTGATGGAGGCATAATACTCCATAGTGTATATGGACCACATCTTCCTTATCCATTCATCCATTGAAGGGCATCTTGGTTCTTTCCACAGTTTGGCGACCGAAGCTATTGCTGTTATAAACATTGGGGTACAGATGGCCCTTCTTTTCACTACGTCTCTATCTTTGGGGTAAATACCCAGTAGTGCAATTGCAGGGTCATAGGGAAGCTCTATTTTTAATTTCCTGAGGAAACTCCACACTGTTCTCCAAAGTGGCTGCACCAGTTTGCATTCCCACCAACAGTGTAAGAGGGTTCCCCTTTCTCCACATCCTCTCCAACACACGTTGTTTCCTGTCTTGCTAATTTTGGCCATTCTAACTGGTGTAAGGTGGTATCTCAGTGTGGTTTTGATTTGAATCTCCCTGATGGCTAGTGATGATGAACATTTTTTCATGTGTCTGGTAGCCATTTGTATGTCTTCATTGGAGAAGTGTCTGTTCATATCTTCTGCCCATTTTTTAATATGATTGTCTGTTTTGTGTGTGTTGAGTTTGAGGAGTTCTTTATAGATCCTGGATATCAACCTTTTGTGTGTACTGTCATGTGCAAATATCTTCTCCCATTCCGTGGGTTGCCTCTTTGTTTTGTTGACTATTTCTTTTGCTGTGCAGAAGCTTTTGATCTTGATGAAGTCCCAAAAGTTCATTTTCACTTTTGTTTCCTCGGCCTCTGGAGACATATCTTGAAAGAAGTTGCTGTGGCTGATACCAAAGAGGTTACTGCCTATGTTCTCCTCAAGGATTCTGATGGATTGCTGTCTCACATTGAGGTCTTTTATACATTTCGAGTTTATCTTTGTGTATGGTGTAAGAGAATGGTCGAATTTCATTCTTCTACATATGGCTGTCCAGTTTTCCCAGCACCATTTATTGAAGAGACTGTCTTTTTTCCACTGGATATTTTTTCCTATTTTGTCGAAGATTATTTGACCATAGAGTTGAGGGTCCATATCTGGGCTCTCTACTCTGTTCCACTGGTCCACGTGTCTGTTTTTATGCCAGTACCATGCTGTCTTGGTGATCACAGCTTTGTAGTAAAGCTTGAAATCAGGTAACGGGATGCCGCCAGTTTTATTTTTGTTTTTCAACATTTCCTTAGCAATTCGGGGTCTCTTCTGATTCCATACAAATTTTAGGATTATTTGCTCCAGCTCTTTGAAAAATACTGGTGGAATTTTGATTGGAATGGCATTAAAAGTATAGATTGCTCTGGGCAGTATAGACATTTTAACGATGTTTATTCTTCCGATCCAAGAGCATGGAATGGGCTTCCATCTTTTTGTGTCTTCTTCAATTTCTTTTAGGAGTGTTCTGTAGTTCCTCGAGTACAGATCTTTAACCTGTTTGGTTAGGTTTATTCCAAGGTATCTTATGGTTCTTGGTGCTATACTAAATGGAATCGATTCTCTAATTTGCCTTTCTGTATTTTCATTGTTAGTGTATAAGAAAGCCACTGATTTCTGGACATTGACTTTGTATGCTGCCACATTACTGAATTGCTGTATGAGTTCTAGTAGCTTGGGGGTGGAGTCTTTCGGGTTTTCCATATAAAGAATCATGTCATCTGGGAAGAGAGAGAGTTTGACGTCTTCCTTGCCAATTTGGATACCTTTTATTTCTCTTTGTTGTCTGATTGCTGTTGCTAGGACTTCTAATACAATGTTGAACAAGAGTGGTGAGAGTGGGCATCCTTGTCGTGGGCCTGATCTCAACGGGAAGGCTGCAAGCTTTTTCCCATTGAGGATGATATTTGCTGTGGGTCTTTCATAGATAGATTTGATGAGGTTCAGGAATGTTCCCTCTAACCCTATACTTTGAAGCGTTTTAATCAGGAATGGATGCTGGATTTTGTCAAAAGCTTTTTCTGCATCAATTGAGAGGATCATGTGGTTCTTCTCTCTTCTCTTATTGATTTGTTCTATCACATTGATTGATTTGTGAATGTTGAACCATCCTTGTAACCCAAGGATGAATCCCAGCTGGTCATGGTGGATAATCTTTTTAATGTGCTGTTGGATCCTGTTTGCTAGGATATGGTTGAGAATCTTGGCTTCCATATTAATCAGTGATATTGGTCTGAAATTCTCCTTTTTGGTAGGGTCTTTGCCTGGTTTGGGGATCAGGGTAATGCTGGCTTCATAAAAAGAGTCTGGATGTTTTCCTTCTGCTTCAATTTTTTGAAACAGCTTCAGGAGAATAGGTGTTATTTCTTCTTTGAAAGTTTGATAGAATTCCCCAGGGAATCCGTCAGGTCCTGGGCTCTTGTTTTTTGGAAGGTTTTTGATCACTGCTTCAATCTCGTTACTAGATATCGGTCTATTCAGGTTGTCAATTTCTTCCTGGTTCAATTTTGGGAGTTTGTAGTTTTCCAGGAATGCATCCATTTCATCTAGGTTGCTTAGCTTATTGGCATATAACTGTTGATAATAACTTCTGATGATTGTTTCTACCTCCTTGGTGTTAGTTGTGATCTCTCCCTTTTCATTCATAATTTTATTAATTTGGGCTTTCTCTCTTTTCTTATGGATTAGTGTGGCCAATGGTTCATCGATCTTATTGATTCTTTCAAACAACCAGGTTCTAGTTTCATTGATTCGTTCTAATGTATCTCTGGTTTCTACCTCATTGACCTCTGCTCTAACCTTGATTATTTCCCTTCTTACGTGTGGGGTTGGTTTGATTTGTTTTTATTCTCCAGTTCTTTAAGGTGTAGAGATAGCTGGTGTATTCTGGATTTTTCAGTTGTTCTGAGGGAGGCTTGGATGGCTATGTATTTTCCCCTTAGGACCGCCTTTGCTGTATCCCATAGGTTTTGGAGTGAAGTGTCTTCATTCTCATTGGTTTCCATAAATTGTTTAAGTTATTCTTTGATCTCCTGGTTGATCCAAACATTCTTAAGCATGGTGGGCTTTAGCTTCCAGGTGTTTGAGTTCCTTCTGAACTTTTCCTTGTGATTGAGCTCCAGTTTCAAAGCATTGTGATCTGAGAATATGCAGGGAATCATCTCAGTCTTTTGGTATTGGTTGAGCCCTGATTTGTGACCCAGTATGTGGTCTATTCTGGAGAAGGTTCCATGTGCACTTGAGAAGAATGAGTATTCTGTTGTTTTAGGGTGGAATGTTCTGTATATATCTATGTGGTCCATCTGCTCCAATGTGTCATTCAATGATCAAGTTTCTTTATTGATTTCCTGTTTGGATGATCTGTCTATACAGAGAGAGGTGTGTTAAGATCTCCTACTATTAATGTATTCATATCAATATGACTCTTTATCTTGATTAATTGTTTTCTTATGTAATTTGCTGCTCCCATATTGGGGCGTAGATATTTATAATTGTTAGATCATCTTGGTGGATAGTCCCTTTAAGAATGATGTAGTGTCCTTCTGTATCTCTGACTACCGTCTTTAGATTAAAATCTAATTTTTCTGATATGAGAATTGCTACCCTGGCCTGCTTTTAGGCCCATTGGCATGAAGGATGCTTCTCCATCCCTACCATCAAACTACCAATTACATTTTTCAAAGTGCTGGAACAAACAATCCTAAAATTTGTATGGAACCTGAAAAGACCCCAAATCATGAAGGAAATGTTAAACAGAAAAACAGAGGTGGGGGGGGCATCACGTTGCCTGATTTGAAGCTTTATTACAAAGCTGTGATAACCAAGACAACATGGGACTGACACAAAAACAGAAGCATAGATTAACGGTACAGAATAAAGAGCCCAGATATGGACCCTGAATTCTATGATCAACTAATCTTTGAAAAACTAAGAGAAAAAAAAAGAAACATTCAAGGGCGGGGGACAGAAAGACAGTCTCTTCAATAAATGGCACTGGGAAAACTGGACAGTTATAGATGGAAGAATGAAACTTGATCATTCTCCTACACCATACACAAAGATAATCTCAAAATGGATGAAAGACCACAACAAGGGACATGAATCCATCAAAATCCTAGAGGAGAACATAGGCAAGAGGCAGTCACTTCTTTGACATCTGTAAAAGCAACTTCTTTCAAGACACACCTCCAAAGGCAAGGGAAACAAAAGCAAAAAAATGGAATTTAGGGACTTCAGTGAGATCAAAATCTTCTGCACAGCAAAGGAAAACATCAGCCAACCAAAGAGGCAATGCACTGAATGGGAGAAGTTATTCACAAATGACACTACAGACAATGGGCTGATGTCCAAGATAAACAAAGAACTTCTCAAACTCAACACCAAAGAAACAGATAAATTCCTCAAAAAACAGGCAGAAAACAAAAACAGATAATTCTCCAAGGAAGACAAAATGAGGGTTTTAGAGGGGAGAGAGGTGGGGAATGGGTCAGCCTGGTGATGGGTATTAAAGAGGGTATGTACTGCATGGAGCACTGGGTGTTATATATGCAAACAAATGTACCATGAAACACTGCAACATAAACTAATGCCATACTGTATGATGACTAACATAACATAATAAAAATGCTAATTTATGTTTTATATAAATGTCCACATATTTTAAATCAAGCTTGCTAATATTTCTGTTTCATTGCTGCAGTGTGTTTTATTTTTGTTTAGTGCGTCATTTCTCCAAAAGATACATTAGTTCCGTCTAAGCGATGGCCTCCTGGTAATATTATATAGCTGCTACAACTCTCACTTTCTGTCCCAAAAGAGTTACTTAGATTTTCTACCACATCCCTGTGTACATTGCTGTGCAAACAGAAGTTGTTATGTCCCTAATGTTTTTTTTTTTTCAAATAGGCATGGTTTAGTTCTCATCATGATATATCTTTCTATTAATATTCATGTTCATATTCAAATGAAACACGAATGGCCACTTGCTGCTTCTAGAAATGCAGTCTCCAACACCAAAGAATCCTCTTTTTAACCTCTCTGCCCCCTTGGCCACTTAGTAGTCTCTGTGGCTTCTCCTCAGCCTCTGGGAAAACTTGGCTGGATTCCATGACGCTTTGCTCTAAATCCACATCCTAGTCTATACTCTCTCTATTCATGAAACTTACCCATGCTTATACCTATACACTCTGACTGAAAAGAGTATGTATTTAGGCTCTCCTATGAGTTCATGACCCTGCTACATATCTTCTCATAGTTATTCAAATGCACCTCCAACTCCGTATATACGAAGTAAATTCAAGACCTCTTCTTGGAAAACTTTGAGCTTGACTTTGGAACTTCAGAAAGCCTTTCTGGCTCTACGCACATATTTATCATGCTTGTTTTCAGACATGATATAGAGGAATGCATTGGGAATAGTCTTCCTTATCCCTTCATCTCATGGCCAGAAAAGCATGTTCTCTCTCTAAGATGGGATCGCATGTGGTTCCCACCAAAGGGCTAAGCCTTTTCATAAGTAATCTTCCTAATCATCCTAAACTAGTATTCCTTGAACTCCAGAAAGTTCTTTCTAAACGGAAGGGTAGTGCTTCCCTCTATTCACCAGTTGATTTAAGTAAAGAGAATGCATGGGTTTTATTTTTTTTTTAATTAAAATTATTCTTTACAACGATGAGTGTTTGTCAGACTATGCAATTAACATGCTTTCTCATTTTTTAATTTACTTTCAGCATAACAGTATTCATTGTTTTTTCACCACACCCAGTGCTCCATGCAATCTGTGCCCTCCCCAATACCCACCACCTGGTTCCCCCAACCTCCCACTCCCCGCCCCTTCAAAACCCTCAGGTTGTTTTTCAGAGTCTGTAATCTCTCATGGTTCACCTCCCCTTCCAATTTCCCTCAACTCCCCTCTCCTCTCCATCTCCCCTTGTCCTCTATATTATTTGTTATGCTCCACAAATAAGTGAAACCATATGATACTTGACTCTCTCTGTTTGACTTATTTCACTCAGCATAATCTCTTCCAGTCCTGTCCATGTTGCTACAAATGTTGGGTATTCATCCTTTCTGATGGAGGCATAATACTCCATAGTGTATATGGACCACATCTTCCTTATCCATTCATCCATTGAAGGGCATCTTGGTTCTTTCCACAGTTTGGCGACCGAAGCTATTGCTGTTATAAACATTGGGGTACAGATGGCCCTTCTTTTCACTACGTCTCTATCTTTGGGGTAAATACCCAGTAGTGCAATTGCAGGGTCATAGGGAAGCTCTATTTTTAATTTCCTGAGGAAACTCCACACTGTTCTCCAAAGTGGCTGCACCAGTTTGCATTCCCACCAACAGTGTAAGAGGGTTCCCCTTTCTCCACATCCTCTCCAACACACGTTGTTTCCTGTCTTGCTAATTTTGGCCATTCTAACTGGTGTAAGGTGGTATCTCAGTGTGGTTTTGATTTGAATCTCCCTGATGGCTAGTGATGATGAACATTTTTTCATGTGTCTGGTAGCCATTTGTATGTCTTCATTGGAGAAGTGTCTGTTCATATCTTCTGCCCATTTTTTAATATGATTGTCTGTTTTGTGTGTGTTGAGTTTGAGGAGTTCTTTATAGATCCTGGATATCAACCTTTTGTGTGTACTGTCATGTGCAAATATCTTCTCCCATTCCGTGGGTTGCCTCTTTGTTTTGTTGACTATTTCTTTTGCTGTGCAGAAGCTTTTGATCTTGATGAAGTCCCAAAAGTTCATTTTCACTTTTGTTTCCTCGGCCTCTGGAGACATATCTTGAAAGAAGTTGCTGTGGCTGATACCAAAGAGGTTACTGCCTATGTTCTCCTCAAGGATTCTGATGGATTGCTGTCTCACATTGAGGTCTTTTATACATTTCGAGTTTATCTTTGTGTATGGTGTAAGAGAATGGTCGAATTTCATTCTTCTACATATGGCTGTCCAGTTTTCCCAGCACCATTTATTGAAGAGACTGTCTTTTTTCCACTGGATATTTTTTCCTATTTTGTCGAAGATTATTTGACCATAGAGTTGAGGGTCCATATCTGGGCTCTCTACTCTGTTCCACTGGTCCACGTGTCTGTTTTTATGCCAGTACCATGCTGTCTTGGTGATCACAGCTTTGTAGTAAAGCTTGAAATCAGGTAACGGGATGCCGCCAGTTTTATTTTTGTTTTTCAACATTTCCTTAGCAATTCGGGGTCTCTTCTGATTCCATACAAATTTTAGGATTATTTGCTCCAGCTCTTTGAAAAATACTGGTGGAATTTTGATTGGAATGGCATTAAAAGTATAGATTGCTCTGGGCAGTATAGACATTTTAACGATGTTTATTCTTCCGATCCAAGAGCATGGAATGGGCTTCCATCTTTTTGTGTCTTCTTCAATTTCTTTTAGGAGTGTTCTGTAGTTCCTCGAGTACAGATCTTTAACCTGTTTGGTTAGGTTTATTCCAAGGTATCTTATGGTTCTTGGTGCTATACTAAATGGAATCGATTCTCTAATTTGCCTTTCTGTATTTTCATTGTTAGTGTATAAGAAAGCCACTGATTTCTGGACATTGACTTTGTATGCTGCCACATTACTGAATTGCTGTATGAGTTCTAGTAGCTTGGGGGTGGAGTCTTTCGGGTTTTCCATATAAAGAATCATGTCATCTGGGAAGAGAGAGAGTTTGACGTCTTCCTTGCCAATTTGGATACCTTTTATTTCTCTTTGTTGTCTGATTGCTGTTGCTAGGACTTCTAATACAATGTTGAACAAGAGTGGTGAGAGTGGGCATCCTTGTCGTGGGCCTGATCTCAACGGGAAGGCTGCAAGCTTTTTCCCATTGAGGATGATATTTGCTGTGGGTCTTTCATAGATAGATTTGATGAGGTTCAGGAATGTTCCCTCTAACCCTATACTTTGAAGCGTTTTAATCAGGAATGGATGCTGGATTTTGTCAAAAGCTTTTTCTGCATCAATTGAGAGGATCATGTGGTTCTTCTCTCTTCTCTTATTGATTTGTTCTATCACATTGATTGATTTGTGAATGTTGAACCATCCTTGTAACCCAAGGATGAATCCCAGCTGGTCATGGTGGATAATCTTTTTAATGTGCTGTTGGATCCTGTTTGCTAGGATATGGTTGAGAATCTTGGCTTCCATATTAATCAGTGATATTGGTCTGAAATTCTCCTTTTTGGTAGGGTCTTTGCCTGGTTTGGGGATCAGGGTAATGCTGGCTTCATAAAAAGAGTCTGGATGTTTTCCTTCTGCTTCAATTTTTTGAAACAGCTTCAGGAGAATAGGTGTTATTTCTTCTTTGAAAGTTTGATAGAATTCCCCAGGGAATCCGTCAGGTCCTGGGCTCTTGTTTTTTGGAAGGTTTTTGATCACTGCTTCAATCTCGTTACTAGATATCGGTCTATTCAGGTTGTCAATTTCTTCCTGGTTCAATTTTGGGAGTTTGTAGTTTTCCAGGAATGCATCCATTTCATCTAGGTTGCTTAGCTTATTGGCATATAACTGTTGATAATAACTTCTGATGATTGTTTCTACCTCCTTGGTGTTAGTTGTGATCTCTCCCTTTTCATTCATAATTTTATTAATTTGGGCTTTCTCTCTTTTCTTATGGATTAGTGTGGCCAATGGTTCATCGATCTTATTGATTCTTTCAAACAACCAGGTTCTAGTTTCATTGATTCGTTCTAATGTATCTCTGGTTTCTACCTCATTGACCTCTGCTCTAACCTTGATTATTTCCCTTCTTACGTGTGGGGTTGGTTTGATTTGTTTTTATTCTCCAGTTCTTTAAGGTGTAGAGATAGCTGGTGTATTCTGGATTTTTCAGTTGTTCTGAGGGAGGCTTGGATGGCTATGTATTTTCCCCTTAGGACCGCCTTTGCTGTATCCCATAGGTTTTGGAGTGAAGTGTCTTCATTCTCATTGGTTTCCATAAATTGTTTAAGTTATTCTTTGATCTCCTGGTTGATCCAAACATTCTTAAGCATGGTGGGCTTTAGCTTCCAGGTGTTTGAGTTCCTTCTGAACTTTTCCTTGTGATTGAGCTCCAGTTTCAAAGCATTGTGATCTGAGAATATGCAGGGAATCATCTCAGTCTTTTGGTATTGGTTGAGCCCTGATTTGTGACCCAGTATGTGGTCTATTCTGGAGAAGGTTCCATGTGCACTTGAGAAGAATGAGTATTCTGTTGTTTTAGGGTGGAATGTTCTGTATATATCTATGTGGTCCATCTGCTCCAATGTGTCATTCAATGATCAAGTTTCTTTATTGATTTCCTGTTTGGATGATCTGTCTATACAGAGAGAGGTGTGTTAAGATCTCCTACTATTAATGTATTCATATCAATATGACTCTTTATCTTGATTAATTGTTTTCTTATGTAATTTGCTGCTCCCATATTGGGGCGTAGATATTTATAATTGTTAGATCATCTTGGTGGATAGTCCCTTTAAGAATGATGTAGTGTCCTTCTGTATCTCTGACTACCGTCTTTAGATTAAAATCTAATTTTTCTGATATGAGAATTGCTACCCTGGCCTGCTTTTAGGCCCATTGGCATGAAGGATGCTTCTCCATCCCTACCATCAAACTACCAATTACATTTTTCAAAGTGCTGGAACAAACAATCCTAAAATTTGTATGGAACCTGAAAAGACCCCAAATCATGAAGGAAATGTTAAACAGAAAAACAGAGGTGGGGGGGGCATCACGTTGCCTGATTTGAAGCTTTATTACAAAGCTGTGATAACCAAGACAACATGGGACTGACACAAAAACAGAAGCATAGATTAACGGTACAGAATAAAGAGCCCAGATATGGACCCTGAATTCTATGATCAACTAATCTTTGAAAAACTAAGAGAAAAAAAAAGAAACATTCAAGGGCGGGGGACAGAAAGACAGTCTCTTCAATAAATGGCACTGGGAAAACTGGACAGTTATAGATGGAAGAATGAAACTTGATCATTCTCCTACACCATACACAAAGATAATCTCAAAATGGATGAAAGACCACAACAAGGGACATGAATCCATCAAAATCCTAGAGGAGAACATAGGCAAGAGGCAGTCACTTCTTTGACATCTGTAAAAGCAACTTCTTTCAAGACACACCTCCAAAGGCAAGGGAAACAAAAGCAAAAAAATGGAATTTAGGGACTTCAGTGAGATCAAAATCTTCTGCACAGCAAAGGAAAACATCAGCCAACCAAAGAGGCAATGCACTGAATGGGAGAAGTTATTCACAAATGACACTACAGACAATGGGCTGATGTCCAAGATAAACAAAGAACTTCTCAAACTCAACACCAAAGAAACAGATAAATTCCTCAAAAAACAGGCAGAAAACAAAAACAGATAATTCTCCAAGGAAGACAAAATGAGGGTTTTAGAGGGGAGAGAGGTGGGGAATGGGTCAGCCTGGTGATGGGTATTAAAGAGGGTATGTACTGCATGGAGCACTGGGTGTTATATATGCAAACAAATGTACCATGAAACACTGCAACATAAACTAATGCCATACTGTATGATGACTAACATAACATAATAAAAATGCTAATTTATGTTTTATATAAATGTCCACATATTTTAAATCAAGCTTGCTAATATTTCTGTTTCATTGCTGCAGTGTGTTTTATTTTTGTTTAGTGCGTCATTTCTCCAAAAGATACATTAGTTCCGTCTAAGCGATGGCCTCCTGGTAATATTATATAGCTGCTACAACTCTCACTTTCTGTCCCAAAAGAGTTACTTAGATTTTCTACCACATCCCTGTGTACATTGCTGTGCAAACAGAAGTTGTTATGTCCCTAATGTTTTTTTTTTTTCAAATAGGCATGGTTTAGTTCTCATCATGATATATCTTTCTATTAATATTCATGTTCATATTCAAATGAAACACGAATGGCCACTTGCTGCTTCTAGAAATGCAGTCTCCAACACCAAAGAATCCTCTTTTTAACCTCTCTGCCCCCTTGGCCACTTAGTAGTCTCTGTGGCTTCTCCTCAGCCTCTGGGAAAACTTGGCTGGATTCCATGACGCTTTGCTCTAAATCCACATCCTAGTCTATACTCTCTCTATTCATGAAACTTACCCATGCTTATACCTATACACTCTGACTGAAAAGAGTATGTATTTAGGCTCTCCTATGAGTTCATGACCCTGCTACATATCTTCTCATAGTTATTCAAATGCACCTCCAACTCCGTATATACGAAGTAAATTCAAGACCTCTTCTTGGAAAACTTTGAGCTTGACTTTGGAACTTCAGAAAGCCTTTCTGGCTCTACGCACATATTTATCATGCTTGTTTTCAGACATGATATAGAGGAATGCATTGGGAATAGTCTTCCTTATCCCTTCATCTCATGGCCAGAAAAGCATGTTCTCTCTCTAAGATGGGATCGCATGTGGTTCCCACCAAAGGGCTAAGCCTTTTCATAAGTAATCTTCCTAATCATCCTAAACTAGTATTCCTTGAACTCCAGAAAGTTCTTTCTAAACGGAAGGGTAGTGCTTCCCTCTATTCACCAGTTGATTTAAGTAAAGAGAATGCATGGGTTTTATTTTTTTTTTAATTAAAATTATTCTTTACAACGATGAGTGTTTGTCAGACTATGCAATTAACATGCTTTCTCATTTTTTAATTTACTTTCAGCATAACAGTATTCATTGTTTTTTCACCACACCCAGTGCTCCATGCAATCTGTGCCCTCCCCAATACCCACCACCTGGTTCCCCCAACCTCCCACTCCCCGCCCCTTCAAAACCCTCAGGTTGTTTTTCAGAGTCTGTAATCTCTCATGGTTCACCTCCCCTTCCAATTTCCCTCAACTCCCCTCTCCTCTCCATCTCCCCTTGTCCTCTATATTATTTGTTATGCTCCACAAATAAGTGAAACCATATGATACTTGACTCTCTCTGTTTGACTTATTTCACTCAGCATAATCTCTTCCAGTCCTGTCCATGTTGCTACAAATGTTGGGTATTCATCCTTTCTGATGGAGGCATAATACTCCATAGTGTATATGGACCACATCTTCCTTATCCATTCATCCATTGAAGGGCATCTTGGTTCTTTCCACAGTTTGGCGACCGAAGCTATTGCTGTTATAAACATTGGGGTACAGATGGCCCTTCTTTTCACTACGTCTCTATCTTTGGGGTAAATACCCAGTAGTGCAATTGCAGGGTCATAGGGAAGCTCTATTTTTAATTTCCTGAGGAAACTCCACACTGTTCTCCAAAGTGGCTGCACCAGTTTGCATTCCCACCAACAGTGTAAGAGGGTTCCCCTTTCTCCACATCCTCTCCAACACACGTTGTTTCCTGTCTTGCTAATTTTGGCCATTCTAACTGGTGTAAGGTGGTATCTCAGTGTGGTTTTGATTTGAATCTCCCTGATGGCTAGTGATGATGAACATTTTTTCATGTGTCTGGTAGCCATTTGTATGTCTTCATTGGAGAAGTGTCTGTTCATATCTTCTGCCCATTTTTTAATATGATTGTCTGTTTTGTGTGTGTTGAGTTTGAGGAGTTCTTTATAGATCCTGGATATCAACCTTTTGTGTGTACTGTCATGTGCAAATATCTTCTCCCATTCCGTGGGTTGCCTCTTTGTTTTGTTGACTATTTCTTTTGCTGTGCAGAAGCTTTTGATCTTGATGAAGTCCCAAAAGTTCATTTTCACTTTTGTTTCCTCGGCCTCTGGAGACATATCTTGAAAGAAGTTGCTGTGGCTGATACCAAAGAGGTTACTGCCTATGTTCTCCTCAAGGATTCTGATGGATTGCTGTCTCACATTGAGGTCTTTTATACATTTCGAGTTTATCTTTGTGTACGGTGTAAGAGAATGGTCGAATTTCATTCTTCTACATATGGCTGTCCAGTTTTCCCAGCACCATTTATTGAAGAGACTGTCTTTTTTCCACTGGATATTTTTTCCTATTTTGTCGAAGATTATTTGACCATAGAGTTGAGGGTCCATATCTGGGCTCTCTACTCTGTTCCACTGGTCCACGTGTCTGTTTTTATGCCAGTACCATGCTGTCTTGGTGATCACAGCTTTGTAGTAAAGCTTGAAATCAGGTAACGGGATGCCGCCAGTTTTATTTTTGTTTTTCAACATTTCCTTAGCAATTCGGGGTCTCTTCTGATTCCATACAAATTTTAGGATTATTTGCTCCAGCTCTTTGAAAAATACTGGTGGAATTTTGATTGGAATGGCATTAAAAGTATAGATTGCTCTGGGCAGTATAGACATTTTAACGATGTTTATTCTTCCGATCCAAGAGCATGGAATGGGCTTCCATCTTTTTGTGTCTTCTTCAATTTCTTTTAGGAGTGTTCTGTAGTTCCTCGAGTACAGATCTTTAACCTGTTTGGTTAGGTTTATTCCAAGGTATCTTATGGTTCTTGGTGCTATACTAAATGGAATCGATTCTCTAATTTGCCTTTCTGTATTTTCATTGTTAGTGTATAAGAAAGCCACTGATTTCTGGACATTGACTTTGTATGCTGCCACATTACTGAATTGCTGTATGAGTTCTAGTAGCTTGGGGGTGGAGTCTTTCGGGTTTTCCATATAAAGAATCATGTCATCTGGGAAGAGAGAGAGTTTGACGTCTTCCTTGCCAATTTGGATACCTTTTATTTCTCTTTGTTGTCTGATTGCTGTTGCTAGGACTTCTAATACAATGTTGAACAAGAGTGGTGAGAGTGGGCATCCTTGTCGTGGGCCTGATCTCAACGGGAAGGCTGCAAGCTTTTTCCCATTGAGGATGATATTTGCTGTGGGTCTTTCATAGATAGATTTGATGAGGTTCAGGAATGTTCCCTCTAACCCTATACTTTGAAGCGTTTTAATCAGGAATGGATGCTGGATTTTGTCAAAAGCTTTTTCTGCATCAATTGAGAGGATCATGTGGTTCTTCTCTCTTCTCTTATTGATTTGTTCTATCACATTGATTGATTTGTGAATGTTGAACCATCCTTGTAACCCAAGGATGAATCCCAGCTGGTCATGGTGGATAATCTTTTTAATGTGCTGTTGGATCCTGTTTGCTAGGATATGGTTGAGAATCTTGGCTTCCATATTAATCAGTGATATTGGTCTGAAATTCTCCTTTTTGGTAGGGTCTTTGCCTGGTTTGGGGATCAGGGTAATGCTGGCTTCATAAAAAGAGTCTGGATGTTTTCCTTCTGCTTCAATTTTTTGAAACAGCTTCAGGAGAATAGGTGTTATTTCTTCTTTGAAAGTTTGATAGAATTCCCCAGGGAATCCGTCAGGTCCTGGGCTCTTGTTTTTTGGGAGGTTTTTGATCACTGCTTCAATCTCGTTACTAGATATCGGTCTATTCAGGTTGTCAATTTCTTCCTGGTTCAATTTTGGGAGTTTGTAGTTTTCCAGGAATGCATCCATTTCATCTAGGTTGCTTAGCTTATTGGCATATAACTGTTGATAATAACTTCTGATGATTGTTTCTACCTCCTTGGTGTTAGTTGTGATCTCTCCCTTTTCATTCATAATTTTATTAATTTGGGCTTTCTCTCTTTTCTTATGGATTAGTGTGGCCAATGGTTCATCGATCTTATTGATTCTTTCAAACAACCAGGTTCTAGTTTCATTGATTCGTTCTAATGTATCTCTGGTTTCTACCTCATTGACCTCTGCTCTAACCTTGATTATTTCCCTTCTTACGTGTGGGGTTGGTTTGATTTGTTTTTATTCTCCAGTTCTTTAAGGTGTAGAGATAGCTGGTGTATTCTGGATTTTTCAGTTGTTCTGAGGGAGGCTTGGATGGCTATGTATTTTCCCCTTAGGACCGCCTTTGCTGTATCCCATAGGTTTTGGAGTGAAGTGTCTTCATTCTCATTGGTTTCCATAAATTGTTTAAGTTATTCTTTGATCTCCTGGTTGATCCAAACATTCTTAAGCATGGTGGGCTTTAGCTTCCAGGTGTTTGAGTTCCTTCTGAACTTTTCCTTGTGATTGAGCTCCAGTTTCAAAGCATTGTGATCTGAGAATATGCAGGGAATCATCTCAGTCTTTTGGTATTGGTTGAGCCCTGATTTGTGACCCAGTATGTGGTCTATTCTGGAGAAGGTTCCATGTGCACTTGAGAAGAATGAGTATTCTGTTGTTTTAGGGTGGAATGTTCTGTATATATCTATGAGGTCCATCTAGTCCAATGTGTCATTCAATGTTCTTATTTCTTTATTGATTTTCTGCTTCGATGATATGTCTATTTCTGAGAGAGGCATATAAAGATCTCCTACTATTAATGTATTCATATCAATATGACTCTTTATCTTGATTAATAGTTTTCTTATGTAATTGGTTGCTCCCATATTGGGGGCGTAGATATTTACAATTGTTAGATCATCTTGGTGGAGTGTCCCTTTAAGAATGATGTAGTTTCCTTCTGTATCTCTGACTACTGTCTTTAGTTTAAAATCTAATTTATCTGATATGAGAATCACTACCCCGGCCTTCTTTGGAGGTCCATTGGCATGAAAGATGCTTCTCCATTCCTTCACTTTCAGTCTGGGAGTATCTTTAGGTTCAAAATGGGTCTCTTGTAGACAACATATGGATGGGTCCTGTCTTTTTATCCAATCTGCAACCCTGTGTCATTTTATGGGCGCATTGAGGCCATTCACATTGAGAGTGATTATTGAGAGATACGTTTTTTCGACATTGTGTTATCTTTGACGTCTTCCTTTCTGTCGATTGTCTCTATATTTCTGTTCAATGCTATTCTTAGGGTTTTTCCTCTTTTATAGAACCCCCCTTAATATTTCCTGCAGTATCGGCTTGGTGGTTGCATAGTCTTTGAAGCCTTGCTGGTCTTGGAAACTCTTTATCTCTCCATACATTTTGAATGTCAGTCTTGCTGGATAAAGTATTCTTGGCTGCATGTTCTTCTCATGTAGTGCCCTGAATATATCTTGCCAGCCCTTTCTGGCTTGCCAGGTCTCTGCGGACAGGTCTGACGTTATTCTGATGGACTTTCCTCTGTACGTAAGGAGCTGCTTTGTCCTAGTGGCTTTCAAGAGATTGTATCTACAATGATCATTTCTCAATTTTACTATCAGGTGCCTGGATGTTTTTTATGGAATCTATAATCTTGGCGGGAGACCGTTCTGCCTCTAGTATATGAACGCTGGTTCCATTCGCGAGATTGGGAAAATTTTCATGAAGAACTTGTTCCACTATATCTTCTAGACTTCTTAATTTCTTCTCTCCAATAATTCTGACGTTGTAATGTTTCATGGCATCATTTGTTTCCCTGATTCTGTTTTCGTGGCTTCTAAGCTGTTTGTTCTAGGCTGATCCTTTCCCTCTCTCTGTTTGTCCTCCAGATCACTAATTCTATCTTCTGTCTCAGTTACCCTAGCTTTTAGAGAATTTAGATTAGATTGGAACTCATTGATAGCATTGTGAACCTCATCCCTGTTGGCCTTCAGCTCTGCCCTAACATTATGAACATCATCCCTGGTCGCTTTCAATTCTGCCTTAATTCCGTTTGGTCATCCATGGCTTTCTCCAACCTAGCTATTGCCTGGATAATTGTTAGCCTGAATTCTCTTTCCGACATATTGTCTATGTTGATAGCCATTAGCTCTGTTGCAGAAGGCCCATCCTCTGCATTTTTCTTCTGTTGGGGATTCCTCCTCCTAGTCATTTTGGTGAGAGATGACTGGACAGGTGTAGCTGGATGTATCAACCGTGGTGCAGTCAAGGTGCACCCTGGAACGCTTCTGAGCACTCAGGATTCCCCAACCAAATGAGAGAAAAAAGAAAAGAAAAAGAAAAAAAGAGAGAGAGAGAGAGACAGGAAAAAAAGGGAAGATAAAAGAGAAGGTATAGCCCAAATGGCCCCCAGGGTAAGATTTATGAGGTATACAAACAAAAACAGACAAACAAAAAATACTGATAAAAGTATATGATGAGAGAAAAAATATATATATAGGCAAAAAAAGTAAGAACCTTGTCAAAAATAACCCCAAGTATAATATTTATATACTATCAGGACAAACGTAAATACCCAGAGACACTGTGAGAAGAAAAAGATGGGAGCATGGTTATAGATTCTCAGTGTGGGCGAGGAAGGTTATTTTGATTCTTCCTGTATGTTATCTTGATACCTTTGTTAAAGGACTCAACTTTCCTAAGATAAAAGGGGGATGAAAATTGGTTTACCTAGAGGGGTAGCATTGATTGGAGAAAGGGGGTTACCTTGAAGTTTAACTCTATATGAATATTAGAAAATAAAAATAAAAAAGGAATAAACTGGACTAAACTAAACTAAAAAAATTTTTTTTTTAAAAATTAAAAAAATAAAAAAGCAAAAGAAAAACACGTGTATGTATCAAAAAATTCAGGTTAGAAGTTTATTATGGAATTTGATGTACTGGACATCTCACTGTGATGGTAAATAGGTAAAAAAAAATTATCTATATAAAAAAAGAAAAAAAAATGAACCAGAATAGTGGGAATGAGTTAAAAGTAAAAGTTGTATCTATGAAGTAGTGGTGGTTGTTCTCTTGTCTTTTTTTTTTTTTCTTTCCTGATTTGTTTTCTGGGGGAGGGGGCTGCCATATGGGTTTTCAGTCAGTGATGTTCCCTGAGTTAAGTCCTCCAGCCCCCCTCAAGGGGGTGGGCTCTGAGGAAAACAGTTTTTTCAGGTTTTTGTTCTCTGGAGGTTTTTATGTTTATTCACTTCTTTTCTCTCGCCTTGACAGCTTTTGATGGTTTTTGGAGATTTACAGGAAAACAAACTGCACCCCGACCTCCCTCTCAGAGAGAAGCCTCAGTCTGCTCCCCTGCAGGTGCTGCAGCCCCTGGGCAGCTGGCAGAGCAGGTTCTGATTCGAGGTCCCTGGGGAGGCAGGATCTCCTGCTTGTATGCAAAACCATGGCAGCAGCGGCAGTCTGGGCAGCTCCAAACCTCCAGAGAGGTTCCAAGCAGGGATCGAACACTGAGATTTTCCCACTGGCTGGGGCTGGGACTGCCTGGTCTTTCCAGCTCTAAGGGTGCAGGGCTTGCACGCACCTCTCCCAGGGGAGGTTGTGGGGTGCGGGACGGCGGGAGTCCCAGAGCACCAGGCTGGGCGTTCGTGCACCTCTCTCAGGGGAGGGTGAGGCACGCGAGCACGTGTATCTCAGGCAAGGTGCACTTTTTGCCTTCTGGTGTGGCTCCCAGCCCCTCACGGGAGCCAGACTCCACTCGTTCTCGGGCGCGCTGGCGGCTCAGGGACCAAGACCTGGTTTCTCCGTGCACTCTCTGGCTCAGCACCAGGGGAGGCTGTCCTGGGTATGGGGACTTAAGCCCCTGTCCCTAGCCGCCCCAATTCCCATAATTTCCCCCTGTGATCCTTTGCTCCTTTGAGTGCTTTCAACCAGACTCCAAGTTAATGCTGGTCCCCAGACACAGGGCACTCTCGTATTGGGGTATTATTTTCCAATCGGTGGCCTCTGGTGGCTCCCTCCCCCTTTTGTTTATCCTCCGATATCAGTCTGATGTTCCCACTCCACTTTACCTGCCCACTGGCATCTTCTGCCCCCCGTAGAGATCCAGACGTGTATAATTCTGATCTCAGGCTGATTTCATGGGTGATCGGAGTTCTTTGGTAGGTAATCAGCTCACTTTAGGGTACAGGTTGAAAAGGCGCCTCCTCCTACTTCCCCGCCATCTTGTCTCCACCCTCTCATTTTTTGAATGACATCCATGATCCAGAGCATTTCTGGTGCTCTGAAGAAAACATCATCATCATCATCAGCTCCTCTTTTGAAGCATTCTTGGGCATTTTAACCTCCTGCTCTGGACCCTAATTCTTCTTTAGTTTGATGGAGATGTCATGGGTATATTTCAGTGGAGCTCATTCTCCACAATAATTAATCAGCATTATGCATGTTACAACCAAAAAGGACCTTTCATAATAATTGTCAAAGATTGGCTTTGGTATAAGTTAAATGGAGGATATTGAGGAAAATCATGTTGGAAAAAAAGCCTCATATTGTTGAAATTCTTACCCTCTTAAGAATTGTATTTTACAAATGGAGAACTTTATCCATCCCTCATAAGAGAAGAATCACGAATTTAACCATGCAACAAAGGAAAAAGACAATTGTCCTGAGATTAGGCAGTTAGTGAATGGACTTCAATTTATCTTTGCACCCTTCGCACTGTTATCTTCCCTGTTGTAATCCTAAGGGTTTGCCGATTTCCAAACGCATATTGGAACTCATTTGAGAAATCAGAGATTTCTGTAGAGCAACAAAATACATCCACAGCACAGATATTTTGATGGGAATTCAACATTGGCCTCAGGTTCCCATAATGCAGAATATGTGAACATGAGGAGAACAAAGATGAAATACCTATTCATCACACCTGTGCTAGGAGCACCTGGCTACCCTCATCCTATGATGAGTTTTCCAGCATTTAAACTAAGACTAGCAAGTAATGTTATTTACTTGAACTGTTGGTAGGTGTCTTCTTTGCAATTACTTTTTTCTTTATTATTGAAGCATGATTAACATAACAAGGTCATATTTGTTCAGATGTATAATAGAGTGAGTTGGCAATTCTTTACTGTACTTAGTGCTCACCCTAGGAAGTGTGCTCACCATGTGCTACCATAGAATGCTATTACATTATTATTGACTCTTTTCCCTATGCCATACCTCTTATCCCTGTGACTTATTTATATTATAACTGGATGTTTATAAGTCTTAGTCCCCTTTATCTATTTTGCCCAACCCCCTAATTGCCTCCCCTTCTCAACATTGATGGAAGCAGAGAGTCTTATGCTAAGTGAAACAAGCCAGTCAGAGGAAGATAGATACCATATGCTTTCTCTTATGTGTGGAGTATTGGAAACAAAACAAAACCAGACTCTTCAGTACAGAGCCAATTCGTCTTTGGGTCAATGCTTTTCTTGTTGACTAAAAAGAGCTCTCTGTCTGACTTTGGGGGTATCTTGGATGTTATAATTTTCCTTTCTCCGTATATTTGGAGATAATAAGCTTTTACCTTGCATAGAGTGGTCAGTGAAATGGCAGCCCTTGAATCAAGAAGGAAAGGAAATCTTAAGACCTAAATATATCTCTTCCTTCTCCAGGAATAGGCTACATCATGGCTTGGGCAGGCTTGTCGTTGAACTAGAGACCCACAGGATTTCCAGTTGAGTGTACCTTGTTCTGCTTCCTGTCTTTACATACTACCACAACTGTATCATGTCCATAAGTGATAGAATTTAGATTCTCTGACAGTAACAGTACACTATCCTTCCCTACATGAAAACTTGTGAAGCTTCCTACATCCCTTTCCCCACCAGTCTTTTGGATTTGGGCTAAACAATTATTCGTAGGGTGGCAATCCCTTTTTTAAGGATTTCTAGGGGAGCTAGTGAGGTTTTTCCATAACTATTTATTGCTTTCGTGTGATTGAGAACAGGTCAAAGGATGGTCATGATAACTCACTGAGACAAAAATATTAAAAACATATATGAAGCTCTCATGGGACCTAGCTGACTGCTTAGGGGAAAATGGATATGACATCAGGAAGGTAGAGAATGGCCCCCTTATGAGAGGTGTTATAACACATAGGTTAGTAGATAGATTCCTGTGATTAAAAGACAAGTTGACAGTAGGCCAACAGGTGCAAAACAATCTCATGATGACTCTGTGGAATAAGGTTTGAAAATGGCTCTGATTTCAGATTAAGGAGCTCATCAAGTCTAGGCCATCCTCAATGTGTATAGGTGACAATAGGAAGAGGCTCATTGAGACTAACTAGATGAAGTGGGGTCTCTATGACCCTGTTCTCTGTTCCCTGTGACAAACATAATTATCATAGGAATTGCTGATCCTGCATCAGAGATCCCCCACCCTACTTGTTCAATCAGCCAGTTCCTATTCCCACTTTCCCACATTTTTCCTGTATTTCCACACTGCTTGGAATCTTACCTTATCTAAACCTACGCATTGTATCTGACAGTATATTTACTTCACTTCACCTGGGTAGGGCAGAGGGGTTACTGCAGCTTGGCAGGAAGTTCAGTGTCAGGAAAGTCATTCAGCCCAATTTGTACAGGTCAAAGGATTAGGTAGAAGACGTTCATAATTCAAAATAAGACTCCTCAGGTGGTACTTTCTTCCCTTTATACAATTGGAGAGGTACGTATAAAGGAAAAAAAAAAAGACCCTCTGGGTAATAAGTGGTTATATGATCTCATCACCAAGAAATGCTTGGGAGGACAGCCTATATATAGCAAATTCCCTGACTCCAAGACTACAAGCTATGCTAAGTATGAAAACAGGTCTGATAGAACAAGTCACCTCTCTCTTCCAAACTGAAAATCAGTCTCACCTGAGTTTCTGAGCAATGACAGAGCAGTTGTTCTGGTCTATTACAATGAAGCATTGGGACTACAAAGGCTGGGCACCTGGGTGGCTCTGTCAGTTAAGTGGCTGCCTTCAGCTCAGGTCATGATCCCAGGGTCATGGGATCGAGTCCTCCACTGGGCTCCATGGTCAGTGGCAAGTCTGCTTCTCCCTCTCCAGCTCCTCCAGTGCTTGTGCTCTCTCCATACAAATCTGTAAAAAGATTATGAGGGCCTACTGGGGCCAGAAAATGGTTTATTTAATTTTGACAAATGTCCCCATGGAATGCAGCCAGGTTCAGAGCACCTCTCACCACCCTGAAATGCCAGATCTTGGCTCTGAACTCTCCTGCTCATTCTCCTCTTCTCGTCTTCCCGCATCTCATCACTAATCTGTAGCATCCTCTGTACCTCCCCCTGAAATGGCCCTTTGTTCTCACATTTTTCATCCTCTTCCTGCTCCATTAGAACATGCCCACCATCCATACCTTGCACTGTCACGTTTTTGCATGAAAATATTTGGCGAATGGAAATTAGAGGGTTAAGACAGGCTTGTGCTGCAACTTCTTGATCAGTTCCACAGATGGAACCCGCACCGCCTTGTGGGAATGCTCAGTGTTCTTAGAGATTTGAATGCTCTTCAATGAGTCCTTTGGAGATACAATCTGTCTTCTTGAAACTCGCAGAGAAGCCTTTTAAATGGCTTTACATTCGGTGTGGGACGCTTCCAAAATGCTCCCCACTTGCTCCTGTTGGCTCCGAACACATGAGTCCATCCTTGGCCTAAGGTTCTACTGTGTAGAGTCAACCTTTTGGTACTTGGTCAGCTTTGATGATTGGGAGGTCTTTTTGGCACAATTTCTGGATCTGGTAGAGGAACTCCTGTCTTTGCCATTTAAGACTCCAGTCAAGTCTTTGTTCTGGTCGTGGGTGTTAACTATGAGCTTCCCTCTGGCTGCAGTTTTGGTGGTCATAAGCGCCCTGAATGGTACTGAGGACCATGCTTCAAAAGAGGAGCTGATGATGTTTTCTTCAGAGCACCAGAAATGCTCTGGATCATGGATGTCATTCAAAAAATGAGAGGGTGGAGACAAGATGGCGGGGAAGTAGGAGGAGGCGCCTTTTCAACCTGTACCCTAAAGTGAGCTGATTACCTACCAAAGAACTCTGATCACCCATGAAATCAGCCTGAGATCAGAATTATACACGTCTGGATCTCTACAGGGGGCAGAAGACGCCAGTGGGCAGGTAAAGTGGAGTGGGAACATCGGACTGATATCGGAAGATAAACAAAAGGGGGAGGGAGCCACCAGAGGCGACCAATTAGAAATAATACCCCAAAATGAGAGTGCCCTGCGTCTGGGGACCAGCATTAACTTGGAGTCTGGTTGAAAGCACTCAAAAGAGCAAAGGATCGCGGGTGGAAATTGTGGGAATTGGGGCGGCTAGGGACAGGGGCTTCAGTCCCCGGACCCAGGACAGCCTCCCCTGGCACTGAGCCAGAGAGTGCACGGAGAAACCAGGTCTTGGTCCCTGAGCCGCCAGCGCGCCAAGAACAAGTAGAGTCCGGCTCCCGCGAGGGGCTGGGAGCCACACCAGACGGCAGAAAGTGCACCTTGCCTGAGATACACGCATGCGCGCGCCTCACCCTCCCCTGAGAGAGGTGCACGAACGCCCAGCCTGGTGCTCTGGGACCCCTGCCATCCTGCACCCCACAACCTCCCCTGGGAGAGGTGCGTGCAAGCCCTGCACCCTTAGACCTGGAAAGACCAGGCAGTCCCAGCCCCAGCCAGGGGGAAAATCTCAGTGTGCGATCGCTGCTTGGAGCCTCTCTGGCGGTCTGGAGCTGCCCAGACAGCCACCGCTGCTGTGGTTTTGCATACAAGCAGGAGACCCTGCCTCCCCAGGGACAGCGACTCAGAACCTGCTCTGCCAGCTGCCCAGCGGCTGCAGCACCTGCAGGGGAGCAGACTGAGGCTTCTTTCTGAGAGGGAGGTCGGGGTGCAGTTTGTTTTCCTCTAAACCTCCAAAAACCATCAAAAGCTGTCAAGGCGAGAGAAAAGAAGTGAACAAACAAAAACCTCCAGAGAACAAAAGCCTGAAAAAAGTGTTTTCCTCAGAGCCCACCCCCTTGAGGAGGGCCAGAGGACTTAACTCAGGGAACATCATTGACTGAAAATCCACGTGGCAGCCCCCTCCCCCAGAAAACAAATCAGGAAAGAAAAAAAAAAAAAAAAGACTACAAGGGAACAACCACCACTACTTCATAGATACAACTTTTACTTTTAACTCATTCCGACTATTCTGGTTCATTTTTTTTTCTTTTTTTATATAGATAATTTTTTTTTACCTATTTACCATCACAGTGAGATGTCCAGTACATCAAATTCCATAATAAACTTCTAACCTGAATTTTTTGATACATACACGTGTTTTTCTTTCGCTTTTTTATTTTTTTAATTTTTAAAAAAAATTTTTTTAGTTTAGTTTAGTCCAGTTTATTGCTTTTTTATTTTTATTTTCTAATATTCATATAGAGTTAAACTTCAAGGTAACCCCCTTTCTCCAATCAATGCTACCCCTATAGGTAAACCAATTTTTAATCCCCCTTTTATCTTAGGAAAGTTCAGTCCTTTAACAAAGATATCAAGATAACATACAGGAAGAATCAAAATAACCTTCCTCGCCCACACTGAGAATCTATAACCATGCTCCCATCTTTTTCTTCTGCCAGTGTCTCTGTGTATTTATGTTTGTCCTGATAGTATATAAATATTATACTTGAGGCCATTCATATTAAGAGTGATTATTGAGAGATACGTTTTTATTGACATTGTGTTATCTTTGAAGTCTTTCTTTCTGTAGATTGTCTCTATATTTCTGTTCAATGCTATTCTTAGGGTTTTTCCTCTTTTATAGAACCCCTTAAATTTCCTGCAGTGTCAGATTGGTGGTTGCATAGTCTTTGAAGCCTTGCCGGTCTTGGAAACTCTTTATCTTTCCATCCATTTTGAATGTCAGTCTTGCTGGATAAAGTATTCTTGGCTGCATGTTCTTCTCATGTAGTGCCCTGAATATATCTTGCCAGCCCTTTCTGGCTTGCCAAGTCTCTGTGGACAGGTCTGACGTTATTCTGATGGGCTTTCCTCTGTACGTAAGGAGCTGCTTTGTCCTAGTAGCTTTCAAGAGATTGTATCTACAATGATCATTTCTCAATTTTACTATCAGGTGCCTGGATGTTTTTTATGGAATCTATAATCTTGGGGGGAGACCGTTCTGCCTCTAGTATATGAACGCTGGTTCCATTCCCGAGATTGGGAAAATTTTCATGAAGAACTTGTTCCACTATATCTTCTAGACTTCTTTCTTCTCTCCAATAATTCTGATGTTGTAATGTTTCATGGCATCATTTGTTTCCCTGATTCTGTTTTCGTGGCTTCTAAGCTGTTTGTTCTAGGCTGATCCTTTCCCTCTCTCTGTTTGTCCTCCAGATCACTAATTCTATCTTCTGTCTCAGTTACCCTAGCTTTTAGAGAATTTAGATTAGATTGGAACTCATTGATAGCATTGTGAACCTTATCCCTGGTGGCTTTCAGTTCTGTGCTGACATTGTGAACATCATCCCTGGTGGCTTTCAGCTCTGCCCTAATCAATTCCGTTTGGTCATCCATGGCTTTCTCCAACCTAGCTATTGCCTGGATAATTGTTAGCCTGAATTCCCTTTCCAACATATTGTCTGTGTTGATAGCCATTAGCTCTGTTGCAGAAGGCCCATCCTCTGTATTTGTCTTCAGTTTGGGATTCCTCCTCCTAGTCATTTTGGTGAGAGATGACTGAACTGATGTAGCTGGATGTATTGACCATGGTGCAGTCAAGGTGCACCCTGGAATGCTTCTGAGCACTCAGGATTCTCCACCCAAACAAGTGAAAAAAGATAATAAAAAGAAAAGGGAGAGAGAGACAGAGAGAGAGAGGAAAAAAGGGAAGATAAAACAGAAGGTTCAGCCCAAATGGGCCCCAAGATAAGATTTATGAAGTATGAAGTGTTTATTAAGATTATGAAGTATATAAATAAAAACAGACAAACAAAAAGACCGATAAAATTATCTGACAAGAGAATAAACAAATATATATATTTGTGTGTGTGTATATCTCATCAAAAGAACCCCAAGTTAATATTTATATACTATCAGGAGAAATACAAATACACAGAAATACTGGTGGAAGAAAAAGATGAGAGCATGGTTATAGATTCTCAGTGTGGGCGAGGAAGGTTATTTTGATTCTTCCTGGATGTTATCTTGATATCTTTGTTAAAGGATTCAACTTTCCTAAGATAAAGGGGGATTAAAAATTGTTTTACCTATAGGCGTAGCATTGATTGGGGAAAGGGGGTTACCTTGAAGTTTAACTCTATATGAATATTAGAAAATGAAAATAAAAAAGGAATTAACTGGACTAAACTAAACTAAAATTTAAAATGAAAATTTAAGAAAATAGAAATCAAAGGAAAAACACAGGTGTATGTATCAAAAAGTTCAGGTTAGAAGGTTATTATGGAATTTGATGTACTGGACATATGGTGAATAGGTTAATAATTATCTATATAAAAAAAGAAAAAAAAATGAACCAGAATAGTGGGAATGAGTTCAAAATAAAAGTTGTATCTATGAAATTGTGGTGGTTGTTCTCTTGTAGTCTTTTTTTTTTTTTCTTTCCTGGTTTGTTTTCTGGGGGAGGGGGCTGCTTCGTGGGTTTTCAGTCAATGATGTTCCCTGAGTTAAGTCCTGCCGCCCCCCTCAAGGGGTGGGCTCTGAGGAAACCAGTTTTTTCAGGCTTCTGTTCTCTGGAGGTTTTTATGTTTGTTCACATCTTTCCTCTCGCCTTGACAGCTTTGGATGGTTTTTGGAGATTTAGAGGAAAGCAAACTGCACCCCGACCTCCCTCTCAGAGAGAAGCCTCAGTCTGCTCCCCTGTGGGTGCTGCAGAGCCCATATAAATTCCCCCTTGGCTGATGGCAGAGCAGGTTCCTTGTTGCGGTCCCTGGGGACGCAGCATCTCCTGCTTGTATGCAAAACCATGGCAGCGGCGGCTGTCTGGGCAGCTCTAGACCGCCAGACATGTTCCAAGCAGCGATCCCACACTATGATTTTCCCACTGGCTGGGGTGGGAGTGCCTGGTCTTTCTGAGTCTAAGAGGGCTGGGCTTGCCCCCGCCTCTCCCAGGGGAGTGTGCAGGGCACACACGTCTCAGGCTCTAGTGTGGCGCAGGTCCCAGAGCACCAGGCTGGGCCTTCTTGCACCTCTCTCAGGGGAGGGTGTGGGGCACGCACATCTCAGGCTGATAGCAAGGTGTGCATTCTGCCCTCTGGTGCAGCTCCCAGCCCCTCATGGGAGCCAGACTCCATGCGTTCTCAGGTGCACTGGTGGCTCAGGGACCAAGACCTGGTTTCTCTGCTGCACTCTCTCTGGCTCAGCGCCAGGGGAGGCTGTTCTGGTTGTGGGAACTTAAATCCCTGTCCCTAGCTGCCCCAATTCACACAATTTTCCCCCGCAATCCTTTACTCTTTTTGAGTGCTTTCAACCAGACTCCAAGATATGCTGGTCCCCAGATGCAGGGCACTCTCGTATTTGGGATTCCTTTCCAATGGGTCACCTCTGGTGGCTCCCTCTCCCTTTTGTTTATTTTCCAACATCAGTCTGATGTTCCCACTCTGCTTTACCTGCCCACTGGCGTCTTCTGCCCTGTAGAGATCCTGATGTGTATAATTCTGATCTCATGCTGATTTCATGGGTGATCTGAGTTCTTTAGTAGGTAATCAGCTCACTTTAGGATACAGGTTGAAATGGTGCCTCCTCCTACTTCCCCGCCATCTTGTCTCTCCTGCATTTTAACCTCCAGATGCGTCTTTGTCATGGTTGGGGCAGTTAACTGTGAGCTTTCCTTGGGCTGTAACTTTTTTTCCCTCTCCCCTAAATCCAATAATACAATTTTGCTGGTCATATGTGTCCTGATTGGGATTGGGGACCATATACATGTCCATGGGGTGGCTTTCTTAGGTTTAGATTGAGTTGTAGTTCTGACTCTTTTCTGACCTGTAGTATCTAAGATGGAATTGTGTATTCTTGCACTTCTCAGGATTCCAGAGGGCTCGTGATGACAGTCACAACCATAGACTGCAAATCCTGCCATGGAGAAGGTGAAACCAACATGCTTGGCAAATTGCCTGGGTGAAAACCCAGGCTGCTCCAGTGGTTCGGAAGGGCTTGTGATCCTCTTGGCTGACCCATGACTACTTCACCCATGTGTCAAGATTAGGGGTGGTTGAGGGAAGAGTGGTTGCCATGACATTACAGCTTTGTGACTTCACAGAAGCAAGCTTCACTGAAGTAGCAGGCCCTCTCTCACTAACATTTGCTTCCTAGCGCTTTAGGTAGAAACCCCTAGTAAGGACAGAAAGAGAGCACTGTTAGCCTGGTCATGAACTGCGCTTGTCCTTTTGTGATTATTTTCCACTCCCTCTTTCTACACAAACAGAAAAAAATGAGGTTCACTATCCCATATTGTAGGTCATCTCTTCTCCCGACATCTGCAACTTTTTTTTTTTTTTAAGATTCTATTTATTTATTTGACAGACAGAGATCACAAGTAGTTAGAGAGGCAGGCAGAGAGAGAGGAGGAAGCAGGCTCCCCACGGAGCAGAGAACCCGATTTGGGGCTCGATCCCAGGACCCCGGGAACATTACCTGAGCCGAAGGCAGAGGCTTTAACCTACTGAGCTACCCAGGTGCCCCGAAATCTGCAACTTCTAAAGATCTAAATAAACAGTGAGGACTCTTGGGTATCATGAGCTATCTGTGAGGATTATCATCATATTCAGTAGAGAGTTCTTTATTAGCTTCTTTTCCCTATGGGGTCTGTATAAGAAACAGGGAAGGGAAATCACTTTTAAAGGGAAAGATGCTAGTGCATGGATACATTGTATTTCTGTGTCCTAATCTCCCAGTCTTCCAAAACACTGGTCATAATGGATTAGGGGTCACTCTACCTTATTTTGCCCAAACACCTTTGTAAAGGCCAGGTTTCAAAGGCAGTGACAATCTGCATTATAGCTAACCTTTAAGGAAGAGCACTGGAAAGCACTATTTGTCACAATTAGTTTATTCTAAATGCCTCTGGTAATTAGTATAGCCATTTTTACCAATTGGCTTCATTCAGAGAAAAATAAACTGTATATCTTGAAGGGATTGCAGTGTCCACGATAGCCAAACTGTGGCAGGAGCTGAAATGCCTTTCCAAAGATTAATGGGTAAATAAGGTGTGGTCCATATATGCAACAGAATATTCCTCAGCTATCAGGAAGGATGAACACCCACCATTTGCCCTGACATGAATGGAACTATTGGGGATTATGCTAAATGAAATAAGTCAGGCAGAGAAAGGCAAATATCATATAGTTTCACTCATATGTGGAAATGGGAATAACATGGACATTAGTAGAAGGAAGGGAAAACTGAATGGGGAGAAGTCAGAGAGGGAGACAAACCTTGAGAGACCCAGGACTCTGGGAATGAAGCTCAGTGTTACAGAAGAGAGAGGCATGGTAGGAATGAGGTATCAGGGTAATGTGTATTGAGGAGCTGAAGCACATGCTATGATGAACACTGGGTGTTATACAACTAATGAATCACTGAACGCTATATCAAAAATGTATAATGTCTGACATGCTGGCTTACTGAACATAATAAAAAATAGTTTTAAAAAAACGGGACTTTTAACCAGTAGAGACAGAAAGAATGAAAGAAAGAAAGAGAGAGAGAGAGAGAAGTAAAGAAACAAAGAAAGAAATAAAGATGTTTTCATCTTTATTTTATTAAAATGGTATATAATTTTCTTCTTATAATGCCATTGTCTGAATTTTGTCTTAGGGCCTTGTAAATTAGAGTGTCCCCTCCTCGTCCATTTCTGGAATAGATGAGAAGAATGGACATTACCTGCATTAAGTGTCTAGAAGAATTTACTGGGGGAATGACTTGGTCCTGCCTTTTTGTGTGTTTGGAGGTGTTTTGTTACTGCTTCAACCGCTTCAGTCATTACCAGGTTGCTCAGATTTTGTATTTTTATGGTCTAGTCTTAGTATATAAATTTCTAGGAATTTATCCTTTTCTCTCAGTTATGGGATTTGCAGGCATAATTGTTTATAGGGGCTTTTAGGTTTCTTTTTCCCCTTCTATCAGTTGTAATGTCTCCTTTCTCCAAAGTTTAGCTGTCTGCTTTTCTCCTTGATTTATCCAGCTGAAGGCCCCTCAGGTTTGTTTATCAAAATTATCAAAAATTAAATATGGGTTTTACTGATTTTTTGTATCGTTTTGTTTGTATTTCAATTTTTTCCTGCAGTAATGTATTATTTCATTTTATCTGTAAACTTTGGATTTAGTTTGTTCTTTTTCTAGTTCCTTATTGTGTAAATTTAGGTTCTTTTGTTTAGGTCTTTTTGCTTCTTCTTCATATACGCATTTATCCCCATATTCTACCCTCCTAGAAATGTTTTGGTAACATCCTGTAAGTTTCTATATTTTCCTTTGTTGTAGATACTTTCTTCTTTTCCTTTTGATTTCTTCTTTGGTCCCTTGCTTTTACAGGAGTGTGTTGTCATTCCCACTTATTAGTATATTGCTTAGTTTTCCTTTTGTAAGTGATTTCTTTCTGTTTTCATAACACTGTGGTCATTAATATAGAAAATAGGATTTGAATCTTTTTAAAATAGTTAAAGCTGGATTTGTGGTCCAGCACAGGATCTATGATAGGGAAAGTTAGGTCTGCACTTGAGAAGAACTCCAATTATGGTGCTGACAGATGTAATCTTCTGCTTGTGTTTCTTCAGTCCAAGTGGTGTATACTGCCCTTGAGGTCTGCTATTCCTTACCACCTTTCCAACTGGATGATCTTTCCTGTGCTTAAAGTGGGATATCGTAGTCCCCACCAATATTTTATTGCAGTCTATATTTCCCTTCACTTCTGTTAATATGATTCAAATATTTAGATACTCCAATGTTGGTTGCAATTCTTGTATTTTCTTGATGAATCGATACTCTATCAAGGTTAAGGACCTTCTTTGTGTCTTGTAACTGATTTAGACTTAAAATCTATCTATCTGACATAGGCACAACCTCTTCTGCTCTCTCTTGCCCTTGGCATGAACTATCTTTTCCCAATCCTTCAATCTCAAGCTATCTGTATCATTAAAGCTGAAGTGAGTCTCTTATGGGCAATATATAGTTGGTCCTTGTTTTGTTTTTGATGTTTTGTTTTTTGTCTGATTTTAACTTTTCAAAAAAAATCTATCCAGTCCCTCTGTTTCTACTAATATATAATTTTGTCCTGAATGCTTTAATTAATTATTGATGGGTAAAGAATTAACTGTTTCATTTTGTTGGTGTCCGACTTTGATTCTTTTGGACTTTTTACTTGTTTAGTATTTTCTTTTGAGATTTACTTCCCTTAGTGCTATTCCTCTCTTGCTTCCTATTTTTGTGTACCTACTATAATTTTTTTTTTCTTTTCTGGTTAATATAAGGCTGATAAATAAATTTCTAGAGATATAAAGTCTCTCTTTTTTTGATAACAATGGAACTTTGATGGCATAAAAAACTCATTTTATTTCACCTTCAGCTACATTTCCTACAACTATTGTCACAATTAACCCCCTTTTATTCACACATCCACGCACTAATGTGCCTTCTGATAACCACAGGTTTGTACTCATATTTAAGAGTCTGGTTTATTTTTTGTCTCTTTTTCTTCATTTGTTCATTGGTTTCTTAAATTCCATAAATGAGCGAAATCATAGGCTATTTTTCCTTCTGTGACTGATAGATTTCACTGAGTATTATGCTCTCTGGCGCCCTCCCACATGCAGAAAGTGGCAAGATTTCATTCTTATTATGGTTGTGTAAGAGTCCGTGGTGCATATGGAGGACAGGGAGATGTTGGTCGAGTACGGGAAATCCAGGCTTGTCTTGATCCAGGAACACCACTGGAAGACTATCAAGTAACCTAAATATGGCAGAAATTGACCTGAAGCCTACAGATTAGACTCTACAGCTAGAGAGAGAAGAAGTCACATGGTATATGGGAGGAAGTGTGGAGATGTGATTTAGGGCAAAAGTAGATGCTTGGTGATGCAGAGGGGAGAGAGTCATGGACAAATAGAGAGACGCATGAGAGAGAAACAAACTGTGAGGCCACAAGGAGAATGTTTCCCCAAAGCCAAATGGCTGTCAATCTGAGAGGGACTGAATGACCCGAGTTATTGCAGTCAGAAGGGTTTAAAGCCCAGGGTATTAAGATCATCAGCCTTGGCTTACATAGAGTCCAGAGAACACTATGTTCCTCCTGGACTGAACACAGGCAAACAACCCAGTGCAGACAGCTTGGAAATAATGAACAGACACAATACCTGGAAACAGAGCGGGGAGATTATTTCTTCTTGGAGTACAAACCTGATAGGCCATGTTCATGGAGATGCCTCTCTGGGGACAAATGTAACACTGGGCACACCCACCACCAGCATAAATACCTAGCTACCTGCGAAAACAAGACAGTGATGACATTGGACGCCTAAATTGCAAACACGATGTCCCAAAAAACTGCACTCTGGTGGGACTGCCTTTCTCAGACCAACTTACTAGTCCCAGCAAAACAGGCGCTCCCATAGGGAACTAGAATAGAGGCCTGCCCACATCCTGTCTCCTGACCATAGTTTCTGAAGTCCTTAGGCTTATTGATTTTTATGTCAAGCCTCATTTCACAGGCAGACCAGATCCCACCAAGCTAAATCTCTCCATATTCATTCCAGACTCCAAAGATTCTCCACTGCAGGCAAGGAGAGCCTCTGCAGATGAATGGCATGAAGGACCGAGGGTAGCCACAACACAACAGCAGAGTACAGGTGACACACAGCCAAGAATCCCTGAAGCACCAGACCTTGGACACTACATGATCTATTCTTCCTAAAGGCATTACCCTTAGGAGCAGAAAACATATTTGGCTTTTCTATTACAGAGAAGAATACAGAGATTTAGACCAAATGCAAAGATGGAAGAATCAATTTATCCCAAGTGAAAAAAAAACAAACAAACAAGAAAAGTTTATAGCCAGGAAATCTAAGTGAAACAGGTACATGTAAAATGCATGATGGAGGATTTAAAGCACAGCCAGCATACTCACTGGGCTTTGAAAAAGAATAGAAGACTTCAGGGAGACCCTTACCACAAAGATTAAAAAGTTTACCAAAAAAATCCGGGAGGAAAAGATTGCAAGCAGACAGGGTGCAATGAACGGTAGGCTAGAAGAACCACGTGATCAAATTATGACCTGGAAAACAAAATGATGGAAATTAATGAAGCTATACAAAAGAGAGAAGGAAGAATTATGGAACATTAGAATGGACTTAGGGAAATCACTGACCCCATCAAATGTAATAGCATGCATATTGTAGGAGTTCTCGAAAGGAGAAAGAAAAGAGGGCCAAAAATCTATTTGAAATCATAGATGAAAAATTCCCTAGTCGCACAGAAAGAAGCAGAGATCTAGACACAGAGGCACAGAAGACTCCCATCAAAATCAATAGAAGAAAACAAACACAAGATATAGTGTAATTAAGTTTGCAAATTCTAGCAATGGAGGAATTCTCGTTAAGGTGGCAAGACAAAAGGAATCCTTCACTTACAAAGGAAGATCCATATGCTAACTGCACACCTCTCCACAGAAACTTGGCAAGCTAGAAGACAATGACGTGATATATTCAAAGTGCAGAGTGGAGCAAGTCTACAGCCACGAATATGCTACACAGCAAACCTGTCACTCAAACAGAATGAAAGGGGTTGAGATTCCCAGACTTACAAACACTAGAGTTATTAACGCTCAGTAAATTGGACCTACAAGAAATATCAAAGGACACTCTTTGTCTGAAAAGGGGAAATAAAAAGTGACTAGGACAAGAAAGGAATAGAGAAATTCTCCAGAAACAATGGTATGGTAATGAATAAAATGATGCTCAGTACAGATCTATTAGTAATTTCTCTGAATAAAAGCAAGAGGCTCATTTTAGACCAAAGGACACGTGCAGATTGAAACCCAGTGGATGGAGAAAAACTCATCATGCAAATGGATGTCAAAAGAAAGCCAGAGCAGCAATACTTTTAACAAACAAACTAGATTTTAAACCAGAGAGTGTGACATGATATGAAGAAGGGAACTATGTCATCATCAAGGGATCTCTCCTTCAAGGAGACCAAAAACTTGTATATGCCCCTACTATGGAAACAACTAAGTATTAAACAATTAATAGTAAACATAAAGAAACATAAAACAAATTTCAGGGGACTTTAACACCCCACTCAAAGCAATGGACAAATCATCTCAGCAGGCGTTCAAAAAGGAAACAAGGACTTTGAATGAAACACTGGGCCAAAGGGACTTAACAAAGATATTCAGAGCAGCACATAGTAAAGTAGCAGAACCCAAATTCTTCACAAGTGCACATGGAATGTTATCCAGAAGAAAACACATATTGGGCCAAAAAATCAGGTCTTGACAAGTATAAAAAGAATGAGACCAAAATCAGCACGTTTTCAGACCACATTGCTATGAAACATAGGGTCCACCACAAGAAAACAATAAGTGGGGAGATCAAAATGGAAGCTAAAGAATATCGTGTTAAAGAAGAAATGTGAGTGGGCAAAGATCCCAGAGGAGTAGGGGACCCTATTTCAACCAGATGTCATAATTAAGCTGGATGTCTAGCTGACCATACTGAACACCCAAAAAATCAGCCTGGGGTATGAGAAGATAGATCAGATCTCTAAAAACAGAATATCTCAGCAGAAAAATTCAGAGACTGGGCCCTCTCCATCAGAGCTATTGGATATGGACAAACACAGTATGTTGGAAAGGAATTCAGGTTAACAATTATTCAGGCAAATATCTGGTTAGGGAAAGCCTTTGATGACAAAATGGAATTGATTAGGGCAGAAGTGAAAGCCACCAGGGATGACGTTCACAATATTCTCAATGAGTTCCAATCTAATCTAGATTCTCTAACACCTAGGGTAACTGAGGCAGAAGATAGAATTAGTGAGCTGGAGGACAAGCAGATAGAGAAAAAAAATCAGGAAGAAGCCTGGAACAAACAGCTTAGAATCCATGAAAATAGAATTAGGGAAATAAATGACACCACGAAAAATTCCATCATCAGAATTATTGGAATGCACGGAGGGGAGGAGAAAGAATGAAGACTAGAAGAAATAGTTGAACAAATTCTCCATGAAAATTTTCCCAATCTCAAAAATGGAACCAGTGTTCATGTACTAGAGGCAGAAAGGTTTTCCCCCAAGACCATAGAATCTAGAAAGACCTCGAGACACCTGATTGTGAAAATGATGAATCATAATTGTAGACAGGAGCTCTTGAAAGGAGCTAAGATGAAGAAATTCCTTATGTACGGAGGAAAGCCTATCGGAATAACATCAGACCTATCCACAGAATGGTGGCAAGCCAGAAAGGGCTGGCAAGATATATTCAGGGCACTAAGTGAGAAACATGCAGCCAAGAACACTTTATCCAGCAAGACTGACATTCAAAATGGATGGAGAGATAAAGAGCTTCCAAGACCAGCAAGGTTTAAAAGAGTATGTGATCACCAAGCCGATACTGCAGGAAATATTAAGGGGAGTTCTATAAAAGAGGGGAAAAAAAACTAAGAATATCATTGAAAAGAAATATATGGAGACAATCTATAGAAACAAAGACTTCACAGGTAACACAATGTCAATAAAAATGTATCTCTCAATAATCACTCTCAGTGTGAATGGCCTAAATGTGCCCATAAAACAACCACAGGTTTGCAGATTGAATAAAACGACAGAACCCATCCTCATATTGTCTGCAAGAGACCCATTTTGAACCTAAGGATACATAGACTGAAAGTGAAGGAATGGAGAAACATCTCTTGGACAATGGGCGTCAAAATAAGGCTTGGGTAGCGATTCTCATATTAGATAAATTAGATTTTAAACTAAAGACTGTAGTGAGAGATACAGAAGGACACTACACAATTCTTAAAGGGACTATCCACCAAGAAGATCTAACAATTGTAAACATTTATGCCCCCAATATGGGAACAGCCAATTACATAGGAAAACTGTTAATCAAGATAAAGAGTCATATTGATATGAATGCATTAATAGCAGGAGATCTTAACATGCCACTCTCAGTAATAGACAGATCATTCAAGCAGAAAGTCAATAAAGAAACAAGAGCATTGAATGACACATAGGACCAGATGGACCTCATAGATATATACATACAGAACATTTAACCCTAAAACAACACAATACTAATTCTTCTCTGGTGCACATGGAACCTTCTCCAGAATAGACCACATACTGGGTCACAAATCAGGGCTCAACCAATACCAAAATATTGAGATTATTCCCTGCATATTCTCAGATCACAATGCTTTGAAATGGGAGCTCAACAACAAGGCAAAGTTTTAAGGAGTTCAAACACCTGGAAGCTAAAGACCACCTTGCTTAAGAACACTTGGATCAGGGTGCCTGGGTAGCTCAGTGGGTTAAAGCCTCTGCCTTCCACTCAGGTCATGATCCGAGGGTCCTGGGATTGAGCCCCACATCAGGTTCTCTGCTCCACAGGGAGCCTGCCTCCTCCTCCTCTCTCTCTCTCTCTCTCTCTCTCTGCCTGCCTCTCTCCCTACTTGTGATCTCTGTCTGTCAAATAAATAAATAAAATATTTTTTTAAAAAAGAATGCTTGGATCAACCAGGATATCAAAGAAGAACTTCAACAACTCATGGAAACCATTAAGAATGAAGACAATTCGATCTAAAACCTATGGGATACTGCAAAGGCAATCCTAAGGGGGAAATGCATAGCCATCCAAGCCTCCCTCAAAGAAATGGAAAAATCCAGAATACACCAGCTGTCTCTACACCTTAAAGAACAGGAGAATCAACAATGAATTAGGCCAGCTCCACACTCAAGAAGGGAAATAATCAAGATTAGAGCATAGATCAATAAGATAGAAACTAGGGATAGAGTAGAATGCATCAATGAAACTACAAGCTGGGTATTTGAAAAAATCAATAAGATCGATAAACCACTGGCCAAACTAATCCAAAAGAAAAGAGAGAAGTCCCACATTAATAAAATTATGAATGAAAACAGATAGATCACAACTAACACCAAGGAAATAGAAACAATCATCAGAAGTCATTATCAACAGTTACATACCAATA
>JAJHUB010000369.1:0-46873 GCA_024510155.1 Gulo gulo luscus | reverse complement strand
CACCAGCTATCTCTACACCTTAAAGAACTGGAGAATCAACAACAAATCAAATCAACCCCAAACGTAAGAAGGGAAATAATCAAGATTAGAGCAGAGATCAATGAGGTAGAAACCAGAGATACAGTAGAATGTATCAATGAAACTAGAAGCTGGTTTTTTGAAAGAATCAATAAGATCGATTAACCATTGGCCACATTAAACCAAAAGAAAAGAGAGAAAGCCCAAATTAATAAAATTATGAATGAAAAGGGAGAGATCACAACTAACTCCAAGGAAATAGAAACAATCATCAGAAGTTATTATCAACAGTTATATGCCAATAAGCTAAGCAACCTAGATGAAATGGATGCATTCCTGGAAAACTACAAACTCCCAAAATTGAACCAGGAAGAAATTGACAACCTGAATAGACTGATATCTAGTAATGAGATTGAAGCAGTGATCAAAAACCTCCCGAAAAACAAGAGCCCAGGACCTGACGGATTCCCTGGGGAATTCTATCAAACTTTCAAAGAAGAAAAAACACCTATTCTCCTGAAGCTGTTTCAAAAAATTGAAGCAGAAGGAAAACTTCCAGACTCTTTTTATGAAGCCAGCGTTACCCTGATCCCCAAACCAGGCAAAGACCCTACCAAAAAGGAGAATTTCAGACCAATATCACTGATGAATATGGATGCTAAGATTCTCAACAAGATCCTAGCAAACAGGATCCAACAGCACATGAAAAAGATTATCCACCATGACCAGGTGGGATTCATCCCTGGGTTACAAGGATGGTTCAACATTTGCAAATCAATCAATGTGATAGAACAAATCAATAAGAGAAGAGAGAAGAACCACATGATCCTCTCAATTGATGCAGAAAAATCATTTGACAAAATCCAGCATCCGTTCCTGATTAAAATGCTTCAAAGTATAGGGATAGAGGGAACATTCCTGAACTTCATCAAATCTATCTATGAAAGACCCACAGCAAATATCATCCTCAATGGGAAAAAGCTTGCAGCCTTCCCGTTGAGATCAGGAACATGACAAGGATGCCCACTCTCACCACTCTTGTTCAACATTGTATTAGAAGTCCTAGCAACAGCAATCAGACAACAAAGAGAAATAAAAGGTATCCAGATTGGCAAGGAAGAAGTCAAAATCTCTCTCTTCGCAGATGACATGATTCTTTATATGGAAAACCCGAAAGACTCCACCCCCAAACTACTAGAACTCATACAGCAATTCAGTAATGTGGCAGGATACAAAGTCAATGTCCAGAAATCAGTGGCTTTCTTATACACTAACAATGAAAATACAGAAAGGCAAATTAGAGAATCGATTCCATTTACTATAGCACCAAGAACCATAAGATACCTCGGAATAAACCTAACCAAAGAGGTTAAAGATCTGTACTCGAGGAACTACAGAACACTCATAAAAGAAATTGAAGAAGACACAAAAAGATGGAAGACCATTCCATGCTCTTGGATCAGAAGAATAAACATCCTTAAAATGTCTATACTGCCCAGAGCAATCTATACTTTTAATGCCATTCCGATCAAAATTCCACCAGTATTTTCCAGAGAGCTCGAGCAAATAATCCTAAAACTTGTATGGAATCAGAAGAGACCCTGAATTGCTAAGGAAATGTTGAAAAACAAAAATAAAACTGGCGGCATCATGTTACCTGATTTCAAGCTTTACTACAAAGCTGTGATCACCAAGACAGCATGGTACTGGCATAAAAACGGACACACAGACCAGTGGAACAGAGTAGAGAGCCCAGATATGGACCCTCAACTCTATGGTCAAATAATCTTTGACAAAACAGGAAAAAATAACCAGTGGAAAAAAGACAGTCTCTTCAATAAATGGTGCTGGGAAAACTGGACAGCTATATGTAGAAGAATGAAACTCGACCATTCTCTTACACCATACACAAAGATAAACTCGAAATAGATAAAAGACCTCAACGCGAGACAGGAATCCATCAGAATCCTCGAGGAGAACATAGGCAGTAACCTCTTTGATATCAGCCACAGCAACTTCTTTCAAGATATGTCTCCAAAGGCGAAGGAAACAAAAGCGAAAATGAACTTTTGGGACTTCATCAAGATCAAAAGCTTCTGCACAGCAAAAGAAACAGTCAACAAAACAAAGAGGCAACCCACGGAATGGGAGAAGATGTTTGCAAATGACAGTACAGACAAAAGGTTGATATCCAGGATCTATAAAGAACTCCTCAAACTCAACACACACAAAACAGACAATCATATTAAAAAATGGGCAGAAGATATGAACAGACACTTCTCCAATGAAGACATACAAATGGCTACCAGACACATGAAAAAATGTTCATCATCACTAGCCATCAGGGAGATTCAAATCAAAACCACATTGAGATACCACCTTACACCAGTTAGAATGGCCAAAATTAGCAAGACAGGAAACAACATGTGTTGGAGAGGATGTGGAGAAAGGGGAACCCTCTTACACTGTTGGTGGGAATGCAAACTGTTGCAGCCACTTTGGAGAACAGTGTGGAGATTCCTCAAGAAATTAAAAATAGAGCTTCCCTATGACCCTGCAGTTGCACTACTGGGTATTTACCCCAAAGAAATAGATGGAGTGAAAAGAAGGGCCATCTGTACCCCAATGTTTATAGCAGCAATGGCCACGGTCGCCAAACTGTGGAAAGAACCAAGATGCCCTTCAACGGATGAATGGATAAGGAAGATGTGGTCCATATACACTATGGAGTATTATGCCTCCATCAGAAAGGACAAATACCCAACTTTTGTAGCAACATGGACAGGACTGGAAGAGATTATGCTGAGTGAAATAAGTCAAACAGAGAGAGTCAAATATCATATGGTTTCACTTATTTGTGGAGCATAACAAATAATATAGAGGACAAGGGTAAATGAAGAGGAGAAGGGAGTTGAGGGAAATTGGAAGGGGACGTGAACCATGAAAGACTATGGACTCTGAAAAACAACCTGAGGGTTTTGAAGGGGCGGGGGTGGGAGGTTGGGGGAACCAGGTGGTGGGTATTAGGGAGGGCACAGATTGCATGGAGCACTGGGTGTGGTGAAAAAACAGTGAATACTGTTACGCTGAAAATAAGTAAAAATTTTAATAAAAAAAATAAATTGGAAATTATTATCCGAAAAAAAAAACTCATCTAATTGGAGAAAATATTTGCAAATGCTATATTTAATAAGGATTAATATCCAAAATATATAAAGAACTTTTACAACTCAACACCCAAAAAAAGGAATAATCCAGTTAAATAATGGGCAGATGACATGAATAGACATTTCTCTAAAGAAGACATCCAGATGGCCAACAAACACATGAAAAAATACTCAACATCACTGATCATCAGGGAAATGCAGATCAAAACTACAATGAGTATCACTTCACACCTATGAGAATGGCTAAAATAAAAAACAAGAAATAGCAAGTGTTGGAAAGGATGTATTCAAAAAAGAACACTTGTGTACTGTTGGTGGGAATGCAAACTGTGCACGGTGTAGCAGCAACTGTGGAAGACAATATGGAGCTTCCTCAAAAAATTAAAAATAGAATTTCCATATTACCCAGTAGTTCCACTGCTGTATATTTACCCAAAGAATATTAAAGCATTAATTCAAAAAGAAATATGCATCCCTATGTTTATTGCAGCCTTATTTACAATAGTCAAATTATGGAAGCAATGCAAGTGTCCATCCATAGATGAATGGACAAAGAAGATGTGGTGTATATTCACAATGGAATATTAGTCATAAAAAAATGAAATCTTTCCATTTGCAACAACATGAATGGATCTAGAGGGTATAATGCTAAGTGAAATTAGTCAGAGAAAGACAAATATCATATGATTTCACTTACATATAAATTTAAGGAACCAAACAAGAACAAAGTAAAAAAGAGAGAAAAACCATGAAACAGACTCTTTTTCTTTGAAACAGACTCTTAACTATAGAGAACAAACTGATGCTTACCAGAAAGGAGGTAGATGGGGGGATGGATGAAATAGGTGAGAAAGACTAACAGTATGCTTACAATAATGAGCACTGACTAACATATAGAATTGGTGGATCAGTATATTGTACATCTGGAACTAATATAACACTATATGTTAACCATACTGGACTTAATTTTTTTAAAAATCTCTTAAATATACAGAACAAACTGGTGGTTGTCAGAGAGTAGGCATGTATGGGGGATGAGTGAAATAGGTGAAGGGGAATAAGAGTACAATTATCATGCACTAATAAAATTTTTGAATCACTGTATTGTACACCAAATATAACTAACATATACACCTAATATAATATAAACTAATATGTTCACCTAATATAAATTAATATAACACTGCATGTTAATTATTCTTGATTTTATAAATAAATAATAAATAAATAAATATGCAATCTATTTCCAATGTTTTGAAATAACTCAAACACTCGCAAGTCTTGGCAAGTGCAAGTTATGATGCTTTGTTGTCCACTTTATAGCCAAAATGTCTTTTTTTTGAATTAATTAATTTATTTTAATAAACATATAAGGTATTTTTATCCCCAGGGGTACAGGTCTGTGAATCGCCAGGTTTACACATTTCACAGCACTCATCACAGCACATACTCTCCCCAATGTCCATATCCCCACCAGCTGCTCCCGTCCCCCCTCCCCCCAGCAACCCTCAGTCTGTTTTTTGAGATTGAGTCTTTTATGGTTTGTCTCCCTCCCAATCCCATCTTCTTTCATTTTTTCTTTTCCTACCTCCCCCCAACCCCCCCACATTGCATCTCCACTTCCTCATATCAAAGAGATCATATGGTAGTTGTCTTTCTCTGACTGACTTATTTCGCAAAGCACAATACCCTCTAGTTCCATCCACGTCGTTGCAAATGGGAAGATTTCATGTCTTTTGATGGCTGCATAGTATTCCATTGTGTATATATACCCCATCTTCTTTATCCATTCATCTGTTGATGGACATCTAGGTTCTTTCCATAGTTTGGCTATTATGGACATTGCTGCTATAAACATTCGGGTGCACGTGCCCCTTCAGAGCACCACGTTTGTATCTTTAGGATATATACCCAGTAGTGCAATTGCTGGGTCATAGGGTAGCTCTATTTTCAGATTTTGAGGAACTTCCACACTGTTTTCCAGAGTGGTTGCACCAGTTGCATTTCCACCAACAGTGTAGGAGGGTTCCCCTCTCTCCGCATCCTCGCCAGCATCTGTCATTTCTTGACTTGTTAATTTTAGCCATTCTGACTGGTGTGAGGTGGTATCTCATTGTGGTTTTGATTTGTATTTCCCTGATGCCAAGTGATGTGGAGCATTTCTTCATGTGTCTTTGGGCCAGCTGGATGTCTTCTTTGTAGAAATGTCTGTTCATGTCCTCCGCCCATTTCTTGATTGGATTATTTGTTCTTTGGGTGTTGAGTTTGCTAAGCTCTTTACAGATTTTGGATACTAGCCCTTTATCTGATATGTCATTTGCAAATATCTTCTCCCATTCTGCCAGTTGTCTTTTGGCTTTGTTAACTGTTTTCCTTGCTGTGCAAAAGCTTTTGATCTTGATGAAATCCCAATAGTTCATTTTTGCCCTTGCTTCTGTTGCCTTTGGCGATGTTCCTAGGAAGAAGTTGCTGCAGTTGAGGTCAAAGAGGTTGCTGCCTGCATTCTCCTCAAGGATTTGGATGGATTCCTTTCTCACATTGAGGTCCTTCATCCATTTTGAGTCTATTTTTGTGTGTGGTGTAAGGAAATAGTCCAATTTCATTTTTCTGCATGTGGCTGTCCAATTTTCCCAGCACCATTTGTTGAAGAGGCTGTCTTTTTTCCATTGGACATTCCTTCCTGCTTTGTCAAAGATTAGTTGACCATAGAGTTGAGGGTCTATTTCTGGGCTCTCTATTCTGTTCCATTGATCTATATGTCTGTTTTTGTGCCAGTACCATACTGTCTTGATGATGACAGCTTTGTAATAGAGCTTGAAGTCTGGAATTGTGATGCCACCGACTTTGGCTTTCTTTTTCAATATTCCTTTGGCTATTCGAGGTCTTTTCTGGTTCCATATAAATTTTAGGATTATTTGTTCTATTTCTTTGAAAAAAAAATGGATGGGATTTTGATAGGGATTGCATTAAATGCATAGATTGCTTTAGGTAGAATAGACATTTTCACAATATTTGTTCTTCCAATCCGTGAGCATGGGACATTTTTCCATTTCTTTGTGTCTTCCCCAATTTCTTTCATGAGTACTTTACAGTTTTCTGAGTATAGATTCTTTGCCTCTTGGTTAGATTTATTCCTAGGTATCTTATGGTTTTGGGTGCAATTGTAAATGGGACTAGCTCCTCAATTTCTCTTTCTTCTGTCTTGTTGTTAGTGTAAAGAAATGCGACTGATTTCTGTGCATTGACTTTATATCCTGACACTTTACTGAATTCCTGTACAAGTTCTAGCAGTTTTGGAGTGGAGCCTTTTGGGTTTTCCACATATAGTATCATATCGCCTGCAAAGAGTGATAGTTTGACTTCTTCTTTGCCAATTTGGATGCCTTTAATTTCTTTTTGTTGTCTGATTGCTGGGGCTAGGACTTCTAGTACTATGTTGAACAGCAGTGGTGATAATGGACATCCTTGCCGTGTTCCTGACCTTAGCGGAAAAGCTTTCAGTTTTTCTCCATTGAGAATGATATTTGCGGTGGGTTTTTCATAGATGGCTTTGATAATATTGAGGTATGTGCCCTCTATCCGTACACTTTGAAGAGTTTTAATCAGGAAGGGATGCTGCACTTTGTCAACTGCTTCTTCAGCATCTATTGAGAGTATCGTATGGTTCTTATTCTTTCTTTTGTTAATGTATTGTATCACATTGATGGATTTGCGGATGTTGAACCAACCTTGCAGCCCTGGAATAAATCCCACTTGGTCGTGGTGAATAATCCTTTTAATGTACTGTTGGATCCTATTGGCCAGTATTTTGGTGAGAAATTTCGCATCTGTGTTCATCAAGGATATTGGTCTGTAATTCTCTTTTTTGGTGGGATCCTTGTCTGGTGTTGGGATTAAAGTGATGCTGGCCTCATAAAATGAGTTTGGCAGTTTTCCTTCCATTTCTATTTTTTGGAACAGTTTCAGGAGAATAGGAATTAATTCTTCTTTAAATGTTTGGTAGAATTTCCCTGGGAAGCCGTCTGGTCCTGGACTTTTGTTTGTTTGGAGATTTTTGATGACTGTTTCAATCTCCTTTCTGGTTATGGGTCTGTTCAGGTTTTCTATTTCTTCCTGGTTCAGTTGTGGTAGTTTATATGTCTCTAGAAATGTATCCATTTCTTCCAGATTGTCAAATTTGTTGGCGTAGAGTTGCTCATAGTATGTTCTTATAATTGTTTGTATTTCTTTGGTGTTGGTTGTGATCTCTCCTCTTTCATTCATGATTTTATTTATTTGCATCCTTTCTCTTTTCTTTTTGATAAGTCTGGCCAGGGGTTTATCAATCTTATTAATTCTTTCAAAGAACCAGCTCCTAGTTTCAATGATTTGTTCTATTGTTTTTTTAGTTTCTATTTCATTGATTTCTGGTCTGATCTTTATGATTTCTCTTCTCCTGCTGGGTTTAGGCTTTCTTTGTTGTTCTTTCTCCAGCTCCTTTAGGTGTAGGGTTAGGTTGTGTATTTGAGACCTTTCTTGTTTCTTGAGAAAGGCTTGCACCGCTATATATTTTCCTCTCAGGACTGCCTTTGTTGTGTCCCACAGATTTTGAACCGTTGTGTTTTCATTATCATTTGTTTCCATGATTTTTTTCAATTCTTCTTTAATTTCCTGGTTGACCCATTCAGTTTTTAGAAGGATGCTGTTAAGTCTCCATGTATTTGCGTTCTTTCCAAATTTCCTCTTGTGATTGAGTTCTAGCTTCAGAGCATTGTGGTCTGTAAATATGCAGGGAATGATCCCAATCTTTTGATACCAGTTGAGACCTGATTTATGACCCAGGATGTGGTCTATTCTGGAGAATGTTCCATGTGCACTAGAGAAGAATGTATATTCTGTTGCTTTGGGATGGAATGTTCTGAATATATCTGTGATGTCCATCTGGTCCAGTGTGTCATTTAAGGCCTTTATTTCCTTGTTGATCTTTTGCTTAGATGATCTGTCCATTTCAGTGAGGGGAGTGTTAAAGTCCCCTGCTATTATTGTATTACTGTCGATGTATTTCTTTGATTTTGTTATTAATTGGTTTATATAGTTGGCTGCTCCCATGTTAGGGGCATAGATATTTAAGATTGTTACGTCTTCTTGTGGACAGACCCTTTGAGTATGATATAGTGTCCTTCGTCATCTCTTATTATAGTCTTTGGCTTAAAATCTAATTGATCTGATATAAGGATTGCCACCCCAGCTTTCTTCTGATGTCCATTAGCATGGTACATTGTTTTCCACCCCCTCACTTTAAATCTGGAGGTGTCTTCGGGTCTAAAATGAGTTTCATATTGCATATTGATGGGTTTTGTTTTTTTATCCATTCTGATACCCTGTGTCTTTTGATTAGGGCATTTAGCCCATTAACATTCAAGGTAACTATTGAGAGATATGAATTTAGTGCCATTGTATTGCCTGTAAGGTGACTGTTACTGTATATTGTCTCTGTTTCTTTCTGATCTACTACTTATAGGCTCTCTCTTTGCTTAGAGGACCCCTTTCAATATTTCCTGTAGAGCTGGTTTGGTGGTTGCAAATTCTTTCAGCTTTTGTTTGTCCTGGAAGCTCTTTATCTCTCCTTCTATTTTCAATCATAGCCTAGCTGGATATAGTATTCTTGGCTGCATGTTTTTCTCATTTAGTGCTCTGAATATATCATGCCAGTTCTTTCTGGCCTGCCAGGTCTCTGTGGATAGGTCCACTGCCAATCTAATGTTTTTACCCTTGTATGTTACAGACTTCTTTTCCCGGCTGCTTTCAGGATCTTTCTTTGTAGCTAAGACTTGTAAATTTTACTATCAGGTGATGAGGTGTGGACCTATTTTTATTGATTTTGAGGGGCGTTCTTAGCATCTCCTGGATTTTGATGTTTGTTCCCTTTGCCATATTAGGGAAATTCTCTCCAATAATTCTCTCAAATATGCCTTCTGCTCCCCTTTCTCTTTCTTCTTCTTTTGGAATCCCAATTATTCTAATGTTGTGTCGTCTTATGGTGTTGCTTATCTCTCGCATTCTCTCCTCCAGTATTTGTCCAGTATTTGGTCCAGTATTTGTTTTTCTCTCTTTTGCTCAGCTTCTTTATTCTGTGTCATTTGGTTTTCTATGTCGCTAATTCTTTCTTCTGCCTCACTTATCCTAGCAGTGAGAGCTTCCATTTTTGATTGCACCTCATTAATAGCTTTTTTTACTTCAACTTGGTGAGATTTTAGTTCTTTTATTTCTCCAGAAAGGGCTTTTATCTCTCCAGAGAGGTTTTCTCTAATATCTTCTATGCCTTTTTTGAGCCCGGCTAGAACCTTGAGAATCATCATTCTGAACTCTAGATCTGTCATATTACCAATGTCCATATTGATTAGGTCCCCAGCCTTCGGTACTGCCTCTTGTTCTTTTTTTGTGGTGAGTTTTTCAGCCTTGTCATTTTGTCCAGATAAGATTTGCTTTCTCCTCCTCTGGAATTCTGCTGTTCTTGGTGAGTGAAGTTGGTCTTGGCTTGGTTTCTTGTTGATCTTCTGGGGGAGGGGCCTGTTGTAGTGATTCTCAAGTGTCTTTGCTGCAGACGGAATTGCACTGCCCTTGCCAGGGGCCGGGCTAAGTAATCAGCTCGGGTTTGCTTTCGGGAGCTTTTGTTCTCTGAGTGCTTTCCGTAGAGTTCTGGAGGACGGGAATGAAGATGGCGGCCTCCCAATCTCTGGCCTGAAGGAGCCAAGAGCTTGGGGTCCCCCTCCTCAGTGCGCCCTCAGAGAAAAGCGCCCAAATGCCCCTGTCTCCCTGGCCTCTGGTCGCACCTGGAGGAAAGCAGTCAATTGCTGGCACTTGGAGAAAAGCGCCCGGTCGCTTCCGTTTCCGTGGCCTCCGGCCATGCTCTGAGCCCACCCAGCCTGTGACTGGCTCAAGGTAACCCCAGGCTGAGCGCTCACTCCTCGGCTTTGTCGCTGTAGCTGGCTTCCCTGCTCTAATATCTGGGAGCTCTGTGGCACTCAGACACCCCCGGTCCTTCTGTGACCCCACAGGACCTAGGGTTACGGTAACCCCGCATGGGCTTCCCCCCAGTTTAGCCTCTAGAGCGATGTCCCTCCGTGGAGCAGACTCTTTAAAGTCCTGATTTAGTGCTCCATTGCTCCGCCACTTGCCGGGAGCCCGCCCCTCCCCCCGCGGTCTGTCTTCCCGTCGCTTTGGATTCACTTCTCCTCAGGTCCTACCTTTCAGAAAGTGATCGATTTTCTGTTTCTAGAATTGTTGCTCTTCTCTTCGATTTCCCATTGGATTTGTAGGTGTTCACAATGGTTAGATAAGCTATCTAGCTGGTCTCCTGCTACCCAATGTCATTTCAGCCTGCTACTTCTCCGCCATCTTCACCAAAATGTCTTTTAATTTTACTTGAGTAAGGGTCCTTTGTCCTCTATGTAAATATTGAAAGGGGAAGAAAAGACAACAAAAATAATAATCCAAAAGAGGAGTAGTAGAAGAATGAGGAAGGAAAAAATGCAAGGTTGTAGGAGACTTTCATGCTCCTTAAAGACCCTTAAGCCACAGGCAGTCTATTTCTTCAATGTAACTATTATTAAGCACTACCCCAGGATGTGTTGATAGAATTCTAGACCTACCAGCAGAGTGGTCATCTAAACAGAAGCTCTAGTTTTCCTGGCTCTGCCCTGGTGTTTTAGGCTTATGAGCCCTACTGTCTGCTTCACTGGGATCATTTTGGAACATGGTTTCCTCAATTTTGGTCATCTTGATGTTATCTGGAATTAGGGAGACAATAAAAGTTAAGCTGTTTATAGTATAATATCTGGCTCTGACCCAGGGATGAGCAGGAGGAGAGGTCTTCAGCTGCCATTGTGTGCCTTGATGACAGAACCTACTGCTCCCAGTTAAGGAGGTCAGGAACAAGGGCCTCGAGGGCCTCAAGAGCCTCTTATTGCAATAGCTAAGGTTCTCAAACAACCCTGGGGGAAGGTGAACTTGAAATTAGTGTGACTGCTTTTCCTTAAATCAAAGAAGTTAAGGGTAGGGCAAGAGGAAATTAAGGCCCAGAGATGGACAATGACTTGTGAGAGAACACTGCACAGGAATGGTGTAGTTGGGAGAGGAAACTTCTTCAACTCTGGCTGTCTTTAATTAATCCAGGAATTACCCCCTTCCTCCTTAACTTCACCCAGACCCGCCTTTGACTGTGAAGAGAGTAGCATCCAGACTCACTCAGCAAGGGACCCCTCTTGGCCCTGGACCCTGGTCCCTCACCTCCTGCCAGTCCTTGACCCGCTGCCCTGAAGCTGCATCTGCTAGTGAAGCCCTTTCGCCCCTTCAATATGGTCCTGGAGCATACTATGATGGACAGGGCAGGAGGGGAGATCATCAGGAAGGGACTGGGTGGAACCATGGAAATGATGAGACCTACATGAAGCACACCCCTGCCAATGATGCCAGGTGAAAGAGTCCAAAACCTAAAAACAAAGGGTGGCCAGTCTCCCGTAGCAATGTGGGTTTTGTGCCCAGGGTACCATGGGAACCAAGAGAGCAGGAAAGGCAAACAGGGAAGCACCATGACTGATGGAGATAAGAGCCAGAGATTCCTCATGTGGAGGCTTCAGGCTCATATCCTTCTTCCTAGGCTTGAAGTCCCAGAAGGGCTTGAAATTAATTTTCTTAAGTCCTGTTCCTTCCCCATAGGTAAGGTACTGTCCCAAACTATTAACCTCTTTCCCCCAGGAAATAAAACATTAAATAACCTTTTAGAAAGGAAAGGGATCGTCAGTTTTTGTTTGTTTTACCTCATGCTGTTCACGTAGCCTTAGAAATGAAGAATCAACAGGGTTACAGAATTCCAGAATTTCATTCTGACTTTTTTTTCTCTAAGTCTATACAATGTGAAGTAGACATATAAGCTGTTAAACTCTTATTTTACAAATATGGAAACAAAGAATTGTTTTAAAGGGCTAATCATAGAAGCTGTGTGGTAAAGGGGCAAAACCATATGTTTAAGACAGAGCCTAGGTTTTGGTTTTGTGTTTCTAACTGAGTTTCTGACAGTTTTCCATTACAATTCAATTATAAGCCTTGGAGATCATCTAGGACCTGAAGATGCTGGAACAGATAACTCTAAGAGCACTCATGTTGCTCACTCTTTACTCCTAGTTTACTCTTTCACTCTACTGGCCAGTTTCCAAAGTGATATGCAGACCCCTGAATTGACCCATTTCTAAATTTTGGAAAAATACATATATTTCCATACCTCTCTTTTATCCTGACTTAATTTTTAATCCATTAACCTTTTTTCCATAAAACAAGACTATAATTTGGCCAAATTCTCATCCAAATCCTTGGCTTGTTAATGCCTATAGTCAAGTGGGGATATCTTGCACAGCATGTGGATTTTGAGAAAGGAAGTTATAGAAGGGAGCTTTCTGGCTGAGGGATGCTCCACTCCACTCTCCAGGTCCAAAAGGATATGAGGGGTCTTGGCCAAAATAAACAGAAATCAACTTGATTTCTCTTCTTAAAAATCAGATTTCTACTTGGTTTGTTTCTAAGAAAAAGAATACCTATAATGACACCAATTTACTTCCTCACAAAAAATGCATTGTTTTAAAAGACTCCCCCTAATGATGCCTGAAATTCTATTAGTATTAAAATCATATAAGTTGAACTTTCTTTTCTAAATAGGCTATATTTTATAGAGAAGTTCCAGGTTCACAGCAAAACTAAGTAGAAAGTACAGTAATTTTCCATATGGCCTGGGCCCCACATATGCATAGCTTCCCCCATTATCAACATTCCCCATCAAAGTGGTACATTAGTTACAACTGATAAACCTACATGGGTACATTATCACCCAGAGTCCACAGTTTACATTAGGGTTTAGTCTTAGTGTTGTACACTGTTTCTGGACAAATGTACAACATGTATCCACCAATATAATATCATACAGAAAAGTTTTACAACCCTAAAAATTTTCTGTGCTCTGCCTATGTATTTTTCCCTTCTGCCTAGCCCCAGACAGGCATTGATCTTTTAATAGTTTTGCCTTTTCCAGAAGATCATATAGTTGGAATTACCCAGTAAGTTATCTTCTCAGAGTGCTTTCTTTCACTTGGTAATACGCATTTAAGTTTTCTCTATTTCTTTTCATAGCTGGATAGCTCATTACTTTTTAGCTCTGAATAATATTCCCTTGTCCAGGTACATTACAGTTTATTTATCCATTCATCTACTGAAGGACATCATGGTTGCTTTCAAGTCTTGGCTTTATAAATAAAGTTTCTAGAAATATTTTTGTGCAGCTTTTTGTGTAGCATTAACTTTGGGTAAATACCATGGAGGGTGACTCCTGGATCATATGGCAAGAAACTGCCAAATTGTCATCTCAAATGGCTCTACTATTTTAATTTTTTTAATTTTTAATTTCAAATTTCACTTCTGGTATATAAGAAAGGAATTCACTTTTGTATATTAACTTTATCCTATAGCCTTGCTATAATCACTTATAAATTGCAGGAATTTATTGACTCTTTCAGATTTTCTACATAGACTATCATGTTATCTGCAAACAAAGACAGTTTTATGTCTTCATTCCCAATTTGTATACTCTATTTCCTTCTCCTGATGAATTAGCTGGAGGCTCCAGTACAATAATGAGAGTGAGTAACCTTGTCTTGTTCTTTGTCTTAGATGAAAAATACATAGCTTTTCACTGTTGAATATGATGTTAGCTGGGGATGTGTCAGACGTGACTTTTATTATGTTGAGGTTCAATCCTTCCATACCTAATTTGTTGAGAATTTTTATCTTGAAAATATTTTAATTTTGTCTTTTTCTGCATTTACTGAGATGATTGTGGTTTTCATTCCTTCATTTTGTTAATACAGTATATCACATATTGATTTTTGTATATTTTGACCCATGCTTGCATTACAGGGATAAATCCCACTTTATCATAGTGTATTATACTTTTAAAGTGCTGTTGAATTTGATTTGTGACTATTTTGTTGAGGATTTTTGCATTTAGGCTTATCACAAATATTGGCCCGTAATTTTCTTTTACTGTAGTGTCCTTCCATATCTTTGATATTAGGGTAATGTTGACCTTGTAAAATGATTCTATATTTCTTCAATTTTTTGGAAGAATTTGAGAAAGATTGGCATTAATTTTTCTTTAATTGTTTTATAGAGTTATCTGTAAAGCCAGCTGGTTCTGGGTTTTTCTTGGTTGGGAGATTTTTTTTAAAATATTTTATTATTTATTTGACAGAGAGACACAGCAAGAGAGGAAACACAAGCAGGGGGAGTGGGAGAGGGAGAGAAACAGGCTTCCGACTGAGCAGGGAGCCCCAATGTGGGGCTCGATCCCAGGACCCTGGGACCATGACCCGAGCCGAAGGCAGACGCTTAATGACTGAGCCACCCAGGCACAATTTGGTTGGGAGATTTTTAAAAGTTCTTTATTTAAATTCAACTTAGTTAACATATACTTTATTATTAGTTTCAGGGATAGAATTTTGATTACTGATTCAATCACTTTATTCATTATTGTCCTGTTCAGATTTTCTATTTCTTCATGATTCAGTCTTGGTAGGTTTTAGGTTTCTAGGAATTTTTCAATTTCTAGATTATACAATTTGTTGACATATAATTATTCATAAAATCCTTTGGATTTCTGCAATATTAATTTTATTGTCTCATCTTTTGTTGCTGATTTTATATGAGTCTTCTTTTTTCTAAGTCTAGCTAAATATTTGTCAATTTTGTTTGTCTTTTCAAAAAATCAGCTCTTAGTTTTAGTGATCTTTTCTATTGTTTTTCCTTTTATATACTACTCTATTTTATTTACATTTCTAGAGAGAGAGTGAGTGGCAGAGGGGCAGAGAAAGAGAATCTTAAGCAGGCTGCAAGTGTGATACAGAGCTAAATCTCACAACCATGAGATTTTGACCTGAACCAAAATCGAATCAGATGTTTAAATGACTAAGGCACCTAGGCGCCCCTCTATTGTTTTTCTATTGTCTATTTCATTTATTTCTGCTCTTATCTGTTATTTTCCTTCCCTCTACTAACTTTGGGTTCAGTTTGTCCTTTTTTTAATTCTTTGAGGTGTAAAATAAGGGTTTATTTATTAGTAAGAAAGGATCATGTTTTGAAGCAGCAGATCCAGGTCACTTTGTACATAGAATTTTGTTATGTTCAGAAACCTGGTTGGAGGAAAGGTTGGATTTTCTCTGGATTCTTAAAAAAAGTAAGGAGAATAAAAAACAGCCTTTATATGGGTTATATCTGCCAATATTTATTTTATTAATTATTAAAGCTAGATTTTAAAAATATTTTTGTCAGGGCACGGATTGCATGGAGCACTGGGTGTGGTGAAAAAACAATGAATACTGTTATGCTGAAAATAAATATTAAAAAAAAAAAAGAATTGCAACAAGCAAAAAAAAATATTTTTGTCAATTCTTTTCTTTTTTTTAGTTAATTTTGTTTTTTCAGTGTTCCAAGATTGATTGTTTATGCACCACACCCAGTGCTCTATGCAATACGTGCCCTCCTTAGTACCCACCACCAGGCTCACCCAACCACCCACCCTCTCCCCTCCAAAACCCTCAGTTTGTTTCTCAGAGTCCACAGCCTCTCATACTTTATCTCTCCCTCTTATTCCCCAGTGTTTTTGTTAATTCTTTTAAGAATTACCATAAAATACCAATTACATCATATAAACATAAATTAAAAATTTACATGAAAAATATGAGGAAATGTGCAATTTTATGTACTTAAAATATTTTACTTATCTGTCCTAATAGAAATTCCTATGTCTTCTTTGCACTAAATCCCTAGCCATATTATATGTAATATATCTATGAAAATTCCCACCTTGTGGAGAATGAGATTTAAAAAGGTAAATACATTTATTATGTAAATAGTTTATACCTTTCAGATCCTTCAAAAAGCTAACCTAGACAGGTTTCAGAACTGTCCAATTATTAACTTATTATTTGGCAAATCAATTATGGGACAAACTCATTATTTCCTTTTGAGCAAATTACACTACAGATACATTAAATTTGATAATACTTAGTTCATGTAAAAAAAGATATTTTAAAAATCAACAGACCATCACAAGTTCAAAAAATGAAATAGATAAAACTTTACTGGGGGGCACCTGGGTGGCTCAGTTTGTTAAGCGTCTGTCTTCCATTCAGGTCATGATCCCAGATCCTGGGATAGAGCCCAAATCAGGATCTCTGCTCAGCAGGGAGTCTGCTTCTCCCTTTCCCTCTGCCTTCCACTCCCCCTGCTTGTGCTCTCCCTCTCTCTGCCAAATACATAAATAAAATCTCTTTAAAAAAACGATACTGGGCTACAGTTCTTATTATGAAAACTTTAGGTGACTAAAAATAGCTTTAGTTTCTGATGCTCAGATCCTTCTGAGTACAGCTTATGTGCAGCTACTGTTCTTGGTGGTGGACTATTTGCACTCAGACACAATGTGGTTGGCCAGCTCCCTGTACTTCAGCTCTTTGGACCCTGGACAGCTATTGGCCACCTTGAAGACAACAATCAAAAGCTTTTGTAATGAGCCAACTGAGGAGCCTTTTCTGGGATGCACTGAAAAATACCATTAAGGAAAATGTTCATTATATATCTGGCCTTTTATAAAATAGTGATCTTAGGATGTATCTGTCTCAATGGCATATATTTTTCTTCTACTCTGGGGTTTTAGAGGCATTTTCATTAGATCTCCTATTGTTATGCATAGAAATTTTAACAGGAAGTTCAGGTATTGTGGAAAACCCTTTTCAGTACCTTGGAAAAGAGTAACAGTGGCTGGCTACAGGGTAGGATCTATTTATAGGCCTTGTATTCAAATGATGTATTGAATAAACTCAACATCTAACTAGATAAAATGCAGTGCAACAAAGCCTGCCAATAAACCACACCATATTAAATGTGATTGGATAGTCTTCTTATCTGGCATGAACCAATTAGAAGACAAGGAATAACCAGATTGCTAGAAGCTTCCTGTGGCTTCCTTTAAAGGCACTTTGAACAGACTGCTACCTACAGTACCAAATTAATGTAGAGATATAACTAACTCTACATATGGTTTGGGGGCTTCATTGCATTACTGCTCTGCAAGAATCTTCTCCCAGACCTGTACTATAAAGTCCTTTCCTTTGGAATGCACTTTTCTTTCCTATCTCTCTACAAAGCTGCCTGTCCCTATGTTAAGCCCATGAGAATGGGAACATGTGTTTCCTCAATTGTCCGCTTAACTCAACTGAATTATCCCAATAACCCTTTGTGGAATAGACTCTTTTTAGCCTCATTTTAAATGAGGTAGGAGAAGACAAAGAGAAACTAAGTAACCTGTCCAAAGATAACACTGCTAATACATGGAAAATCATGGATTCAAATCCAGGTTGGTCTGAGTCCAAAGCCCAAGCACTTGAACACTGCCTCTGTCATATTCCCTGTGTGGTGATGTTGTCTTCAATGCATGGCTACCCAGACAGTCTGAGGTGATCCCACATTTACAACAAGCCTTTCCATAGCCTGATCTTTTCTTCAAAGGCTTTATGATTAGCTCAGAGGTATAAAAGCAAAAACCTCAAGCCAATCTTCCCACAAAGGTGTTTTCTTGCGCAATCACTGAAAAATTTTGTTCAAGCAGTAGTTCAACACTTCCTGTGCTCAATTCTATATTGAAATAGCTGTATCAAACATATGCAAAGCTATTCCGTGTTTCATAACTGCATCCAATATACTGTGGGGGGAAGGTGGAAAGCAGAGAGTGGGAAAAGATTTCATGTTGGAATAAAACAGCTATTATTTGATGACCCACATACAGTTCTCTACATTTAAACATTGCTGCAGAAACCTGAATGTTCCCATATGTAGAATACATAGTTATACACCACAGGAATTGGCGATCCCATCAATCAATACTTTTGCCTCTAATTACTTACCACATAGTTATGTCACTACTCTTTCCTGGCTCTTTAGAGATATTTCCTCACCATTTCATATTACTGGCAAGAACAAAATATTCAGTGAAATAGTAAGGGTGAAGACTTAATTATTATTATTATTGAAAAAGACAATTTCTTAAACATTGGTAGTCCATGTGACACCTATTAAACAGAAGATATAACGAACCAGAACTTATCACCTCCAATCTTGGGAGTTTATTGCACTCTTTTTCCTTAACACCCTTATAGATTACACTCCTATTTAAAGGATGTTGTTCAAACCAGGCATTGCTAAACTAATAAGAGTCACCACTGACTAAAAGACAGCTATGCCAGGCACTTTGTTAAACACAATTTAGGAAATATATCCATTACATTTCATAACATTCCTGTAAAGTAAATAGTATTATTATCTTCATTTTTATGGAAGAAGAAACTGAAACACAAAAGATCATTAGTGTCCCAAGACTATACAGAAAGAAAGTTGGAAAGCCAATAATATAATATATTTCAAAGTGTTTAAGAGTCCAGGGGAAAAAGGGAGGCAAGATGGCAGAAGAGTAGGACACCTCATTTCATCTGGTTCCCTGAATTTAGCTAGATAACCATCAAATCATTCTGAACACCTATGAAGTCAAGCTGAGATGCAAGAAAAGAGTTTCTGGAATTCCACAAATAGAAAAGCGACCACTTTTTGCAAGGTGGGAGGTGTGGAGAAGTGAATCTGAGAGGCTGTATATCAGAAGATAAACAGCAGGGGGAGGAGCCTCCATAAGACAGCTACCCGAAAGTGATATAGCCCAAGAGCACAAAGTCAGAACTTTTAGAAGTCTGCTCCAGTAAGAGACAGCCCTGCCTAAAAGGTGCTCAGGTGGTGAACCAGGGCACAATCCTAGGCGGGACAGTGTGGTCTTAGGATCCCTGGGGTCATAGAAAGAAGGGGGGGTGCCTGAGCTGACAGAGTTCCCCAGCACTGGAGTGGGGAAAGTGGCTGTGGTCAGCAAGCCCAGGAGTCGGCTCTCAGCTCGGTTTGCCATAAACCTCAAACCTCGGCACTATGGGGCGACTGCTTTCCATGCAAGGACCCTGCAAAAGGCAAAAATGTGGCAACCCTACACATTGCCCCAGGAGGAGCAGTGGGGGTGTGCACACGATCTGGCAACTGCTCTCCATGCAGAAGCCCTGCAAGCAGCAGGCCTACAGCGACCCTCTTCCCTCCGCAGAGAGGGTTGGCACCGGTGCACACACTGTAAGAGTCTGCAGAGTTTGGTGCACGTGAAACTGAAGGCTGCTTTTCCCTGAGGGTTTCCTGAAAAGAGGGGGCCATGATCTTTCAGCTCCGGGGCTGGAGATCGGGACGTGACCAATTTTATTTTCATCCTCTAAAGCGGCAGGGAACAAAAGCCACATAGAACAACCTGAAGCAGCTTACACTGAGCCTGGCCCCCTGGCAAGGTGTGATGCAATTCCACCCAGGGAAAGACACCTGAAGATCAACACAGCAGGCCCATCCCCCAGAAGACCAGCTGGAACATCAGGGGAATACCAAGTTTACCAAGCACATGGAACTGCAAAATTCCAGTGCTAGAGGAAAATAGTATATAGAATTCAAGTATTTTTCCCCTATGGTTTGTTTATCTTTCAGTTTTAAATGTCCTTTTCTTTTTCTTTCCTTTTTAACTAGTTTCTTATTTTATTAACTCTTTGTCCTCAAGTCTATTTTTAATTCCACTTTTACATTTACTTTATAGATATAGTCTTCATTTTGGCTTCCTTTCACTGTATTCAATTTTATTTTTGTATATATAAGTTTTGCTTTCTTTATAGTTGTGGGATTTATTGTCTTCTAACAAACAGACAAAAATACACCCAGGACCAAGTGGATCGCCCTGTTTTGTCCGCCTGGGAGATTATATTCTCTCCTCCCTGCTTTTTCTTCTTTTTCTTCTCTTTTTTGGTTTCTGACCTTTTCAGATTTGTCTAGTGTGTATTTTGCTTAGGTCGTGGTTGATATTTTGTATTTTATTCCCTCATTCATCCATTCTTCTCTGGGCAAAATCACTAGAAGGAGGAATTCACAACAAAGGAAAAAAACAGATGTAATACTCTCTACCACAGATCTAATCAATATGGACATAAGTAAAATGTCAGAGTTGGAATTCAGGATAATGACTATAAAACTACTAGCTGGGCTGAAAAAAGCATAAAAGACACTAGAGAAGGTCCTAGGAAAGAAATAAAAACTAATCAGGCTGAAACTAGGAATGCTTTAACTGAGATACAGTCTAACACGGATGCCCTAACAGCTAAGGTAAATGAGGCAGAAGAGTCAGTGACATGGAGGACAATATGATGGAATGAAAGAAAGCTGAAGAAGAGAAAGAAAAACAACTGATGGACCATGAGGGGAGGCTTCGAGAAATCACTGATACCATAAAACAAAACAATATTAGAATTATTGGGGTCCTAGAGGAAGAAGAAAGAGAGAGCGGGACAGAAGGTATATTTGAACAAATCACAGCTGAGAACTTCCCTAATCTGGGAAAGGAAATAGGCATTCAAGTCCTGGAAGTAGAGCAACCCCCCCCAAAATCAGTAAAAATAGATCAACACCCCGACATATAATAGTGAAGCGTGCAAATTTCAGAGATAACAAGAAAATACTGAAAGCAGCTCAAGACAAGAACTCCTTAATGTACAATGGTAGAAACATGAGACTGGCAGCGGACATATCCACAGACCTGGCAGGCCAGAAAGGGCTGGCATGATATATTCAGGGTAACAAATGAGAAAAAAACATGCAGCCAAGAATACATGATCCAGCAAGGATGTCAATCAAAATGGAAGGAAAGATAAAGAGCTTCCAGGACAAACAGAAACTAAAGGAGCTTGTGACCACTAAATAAGCCCTGGAAGAGATAGTAAAGGGAACTCTTTGAGTGGAAGGAAAGAACAAAAGTAAACATGAGTCCAGGGCTGGATGGCTTCTGAGAGGAATTCTACCATTTAAGGAACTAATACCTATTCTTCTGAAGCTGTTTCAAAAAAATAGAAATGGAAAGAAAAGTTCCAAACTCTTTCGATGAGGCCATCATTACCATGATCTCAAAACCAGGCAAAGACCCAATCAAAAAAGAGAATTACAGACCAATATCCCTGGTGAACATGGGTGCCAAAATTCTCACCAAGATACTAGCGCATAAGATCCAAGAGTACATTAAAAGGATTGTTCACCACGATCAAGTGGGATTTATTTCTGGGCTGCAAGGGTGGTTCAACATTCCCAAATAAATCAATGCGATAGATTGTATTAATACAATAAAGGACAAGACCCATGTGATCCTCTCAACTGATGCAGAAAAGGCATTTGATAACATATAGCATCCTTTCTTGATTAAAACTCTCCACAGTGTAGGGATAGAGGGAACATAGTTTGATATCGTGAAAGCCATCTGAGAAAATTCCACAGTGAATATCATTCTCAATGGGGAAAAACAGAGCTTTTCCACTAAGGTCAGCAACATGACATGGATGCCCACTGTCACCACTGCTCTTCAACATATACTGGAAGCCCTAGCTCAGCAATCAGACAACAACAAGAAATAAAAGGCATTCAACTTGGCACAGAAGAAGTCAAACTCTCACTCTTTGCAGATGACATGATACCCCATGCGGAAAACCCAAAAACCTCCACCCCGAAATTGCTAGAACTCACACAGCAATTCAGCAACATGGCGGGATACAAAATCAGTGCACAGAAATCAGTTGCATTTCCATACATTAACAATGAGACAGAAGAAAGAGAAATTAAGGCATCAATCCCATTTACAATTGTACCAAAACCCATAAGATACTTAGGAATAAGCCTAAACAAATAGGTATAGGATCTGTACCCTAAAAACTACAGAAACTTATGAAGGAAATTGAGGAAGACACAAAGAAATGGAAAAATGTTCCATGATCATGAATTGGAAGAACAAATACTGTTAAAAGGTCTATGCTACCCAGAGCAATCTACACATTCAATGAAATCCTTATCAAAATTCCATCAACATTCTTCACAGACCTGGAACAAATAATCCTAAAACTTGTTATGGAACCAAAGAAGACTCCAAATAGCCAGAGGAATGTTGAAATAGAAAACCAAAGCTGGTGGCATCACAATTCTGGACTTCAAGCCATATTACATATCTGTTATCCTCATGGCAGTATGGTAATGGCACAAAAACAGACACATAGGTCGATGGAACAGAATAAAGAACCCAGAAATGGACACTCAACTTGATGGTCAACTAATCTTTGACAAAGCAAGAAAGAGTAGCTATGGAAAAATGATAGTCTCTTCAATAAATGTTGCTGGGAAATTGGATAGCTATATGTAGAAGAATGAAATTGGACCATTTTTTTTTTACACCATACACAAAGATAAACTCAAAAACAATTAAAGTCCTAAATGTGAGACAGGAATCCATTAAAATCCTTAAGGAGATCACAGGCAGCAACCTCTTCAAACACAGCTGCAGCAACTTCTTGCTAGACACATCTCCAAAGGCAAGGGAAGCAAAAGCATAAATGAATTTTTTGGACTTCACCAAGGTATCTTCTGCAGAGCAGAGGAAACAGTCAACAAAACTAAAAGGCAACTTTTAGAATGGGAGAAGATATTTGCAAATGACATATCAGAAAGAGGGCTAGCATCCAAGAACTATAAGGAATTTATCAAACTCAATATCCAGGAAAAAAACTAATCCAGTTAAGAAATGAGCAGAAACAAGAACAGACATTTTTCCAAAGAAAACAAAGAAACGACCAAGAGACACATGAAAGAATGCTCCACATCCCTTGGCATCAGGGAAATACAAATGAAAACCGTTATGAGATACCACCTCACACCAGTCAGCATGACTAAAATTGACAAGTAAGGAAACAACAAATCTTGGTGAGAATGTGGAGAAAGGGGAACCCTCTTACCATGTGTTGGTGGGAATAAAAGCTGGTATAGCCACTCTGGAAAACAGTATGGCGGTTCCTTGGGATGTTAAGAATAGAGGTACCCTACAACTGAGTAGTTGCACTACTAAGTATTGACCTCAAATATAAAAATGTAGTGATCTGAAGGGACACATGCACCCCAATGTTCATAGCATCAATGTCCATAATAGCCAAACTGGAAAGAGCCAAGATGTCCATCAATAGAATGGATAAATAAGATGTGGTATATATATATACAATAATACTATTCAGCCATCTGAAAGGATGAATTCTTATTTACATCATTTACATCAATGTGGAAGGAACTGGAGGGTAATACACTGAACAAAACAGTTCAGTCAGATAAAAACAATTATATGGTTTCACTCATATGTGGAATGTAAGAAACAGTGCAGAGGATCATAGGGGAATGGAGGGAAAACTGAATGGGAAGTCATCAGAGTGAGACAAACCATAAGGGACTTTCGACTCTAAGAAACAAATCGAGGTTTGCTGGAGGGGAGGTGCATGGGGGGGTGGGGTTCTGGGTGATGGGCATTAAAAAGGCACACGATGTGATGAGCATTGGGTGTTGCACACGGCTGATGAGTTATTGAACACTACATCTGAAACTAAGTATGTTTGCTATTTGAATTTAAATAACAAAGCAATTTATTTACAAAAATAAGCGGTAAATGTGCATAAGTAGACCATCTCTTTGTCATCAGTTTTACATTTCTTTCTTTCTTTTTTTTTTTTTTTTTTGAGAGAAAGAGAGAGAGAGATTGAGTAGAGGGAACAAAGGGAGAGGGAGAGAGAAAATCTTAAGCAAACCCCATGCCCAGTGTGGGGCCATATGCAGGGCTCTATCTCACGACACTGAGATAATGATCTGAGCTGAAATCAGGAATCAGACACTTAACAACTGAGCCACTGAGGTGCCCCAAGCTTTACAATTCTTAAATAATGTATTACTATATCTTGGGGACAAATAGTTATATCTGAACAAATTATGGAGCTATATTGAAAGTGAATGAGAAAATAGTTTTATTCTATGTTTTATTTTATATGCCAAGTATACCAAATAAGAGTTATAACTAGCATATGTGCTTACTATGTATCACTGCTATAAGTAAGTAGTCTGTAAAAAAAAAAAAATCTCAGAACAGTGGTTCCCAAATTCCAATGCTAGAGCGTGAAATAGTGTGTATATCTTTTCTAATTAGTGTTTTTGTTTTCTTTTGGTAAATACCCAGCCATGAAATTATTCAATCATATGGTATTTCTATTTTTAATTTTTTAATATTTTATTTATTTATTTGACAGGGAGAGAGAGAGCACAAGCAGGGGGAGAGGCAGGGAAAGGGAGAAGCAGGTCCCCCACAAAGCAGGGACCCTGGTGCGGGGCTTGATCTCAGGACCCCAGGATCAAGATCTGAGCTGAAGGCAGATGCTTAACCAACTGAGCCATCCAGGTGCCCCTATTTTTAATTTCATGAGACTTCATACTGTTTTTTTACAGTGGCTGTATGAGTTTACATTCCCACCAAAGTGTATTGAGGGTTCCTTTTTCTCCACATCCTCACCAACATTTGTTATTTCTTGTCTTTTTGATTTTAGACATTCTGACACGTGTGACATACTATCTCATTGTGATCTTCATTTGCATTTCTTGATAATTAGTGATGTTGAGAATCTTTTCATATGTCTATTTGCCATCTGTATGTCTTTTTTTTGGAAAAATATCATATTGTTTCACTCATATGTGGAATCTAAAAAAAAAAAAAAGCCAAATGAATAAACAAAAAAGCAGAATCAGACCTATAAATACAAAGAACAAACTGATGGTTGCTAAAGGGCAGTGATAGGAGGATGGGCAAAATGAGTGAAGGGGAGTGAGAGATACAGACTTCTAGTTATGCAACAAATAAGTCATGGGAATAAAAGGTACAGTGTAAGGAATATAGTCATCATACTGTAATGATAGCTACACTTTTGGTGAACATAGCTTAATGTATAAACTCATCAAATCACTACATTGTACATATGAAACTAATTTAACATTGTGTGTCAACTACACTCAAATGAAGAATAAATTTACATCATTTTAAAAATTATGCTATGTACTTTCTGTATTCTGGGATGTTAAAAATATATATATTTTAATAAAATGATTATTTGGATAATGGTAGTTTTTTTGCTTGTTTGCATTGATGTCCATATGTGGAAAAATAACAATTGGCAAATTATTGTCAGTCACTCATTTTTTTGAAATTCTATTATTCTGTGGAATCCCTATATTTGGAAATCATGCATAGGCATGGTTCTGGTTTAGAACTACCTAGTAAGATTTGTGGTGTATTCTATAAGGAGACTTTCATCTTATGTCTCTTCCTAGATCATCAGAGGTAAGAATACTAGTAGAAACTGTTTTTTGGGTGTTGAGTTTGATAAGTTCTTTATAGATTTTGGAAACTAACCCTTTATCAGATGTATCATTTGCAAATATCCTCTCCCATTCCAAAGGTTGCCTTTTAGTTTTGTTGACTATTTCCTTCACTGTGCAGAAGATTTTTATCTTGATGACGTCCATAGATTATTTTTGCTTTTGTTTCCCTTGCCTTAGGATACATATCTAGTAAGAAGTTGCTATGGCTAATGTCAAAGAGGTTACTGCTTGTGTTCTCCTTTAAGACTTTGATGGTCTCCTGTCTCACATTTAGGTCTTTCATTTATCTTGAATTTATTCCCAGTGTTTATAGCAGCATTATCAACAAAAGCCAAATTATGGAAAGAACCAAAATGTCCATTGAGTGAAGGATGGGGAAAGAAGATGCGGGATACACACACACACACACACACACACGTGTATATATTATATATATATTTATTATATAAATATGTATTATAATAATATATGATCATATATATGTGTGTATATGTATATGTGTATATAATATATAATCATATATATGTATGTATACATACATATATACACATAGGTGTATACACACATATATGATTATATATTATTATAGTATATATTTATATAAAAATATATGTAATATTTACATAATAAATATATATTATATATATAATGGAATATTATTCATCCATAAAAAGAATAAAATCCTTCCATTTGCAATGATGTAGACAGAGCTAGAGAGTATTATGTGAAGTGAAATAAGTCAGCAAAGTACAAATGCCATATGATTTCACTCATATGTGGAATTTAAGAAACAAAACAGATGAACATAGGGGAAAAAAGAGAGAGGGGCAAACCATAAAATAGACTCTTAAATATAGAGAACAAACAGAGATACTGGAGGGAAGGTGGGTGAGGGATGGGTTAAATGGGTGATGGCTAGTAAGGAAGGTAATTGTGATGAGTACTGGGTGTTGTATGTAAGTGACGCATCACTAAATTCTACTTCTGAAACAAAAAAAAAAAAATAGAAATAGCAACTTTTTAATTTTTATTTATTTTTTAAAATTTCTTTTAGTGTTCCAGAAAATGGCAACTTTTAGAAAATTGTTCATTTCTTTATTTTAAGTAGGTTCCATGCCCAGCGTGGGGCCCAATATTGGGCTTGAACTCACACCCCTGAGATCAAGACCTAAGCTGAGATCAAGAGTCAGATGCTTAACTGACTGAACCACCTGGGTGCCCCTAGGCAATTATTTATTTTATAAACCATAATTTACCAGTGTTTCTTTGCTGTTTTTTACTTACTATTTTAACATTTCAAGCAAAGGGTTCTGAAATCAGTTTCACTTTTTGCTTTTCATAAACTTTTGTTCATGCTTGACTTCTCTGAGAATTCCAATGTTATTGAAGGGCAAAAGTTCAGAAAACCTCAAATACTAGGATGATTGAGTGAATCTTTGTAAGATCTGCTTTATGGATCTAAACTTGGGGGCCTTAATTCATTGAGAGAATCTCTATAAAAAATAGAAATTTTACTTGTATGGAATCTCTGTTAATGACTGCTGTACCTTTTTCCAGAGAGCAGACCTGAAGTACTTTCTGTCGCACATCTGATAGAGACAGTTAATGAAGTTTCTAAACTTAGCATTGCTCATGAAATCGTGGTAAACCAAGATTTCTGTATGGAAGAGAGTGTTTTACCTCCCAACAGGTATGGACTCTTCTATTTTTTTTTTTTCCATTTTACTCCTCCTGTGATAAGTATATAACACAAATGACTCTTGATCAGGATTGAAGCGTTTTTATTAATACAGTTAATTTTGAGTATGTCTTAAATGGTACCAACAAATAAAACAGAGGAGTGTAATTACCAGTGTAATTATTAGTTTCGTGTCAAAGCAGAAAAAAATATATATTTAAACAGGAAGTAAGCCAAAGAAGTTGTTGTCAGAATGTTTATTTTGGTATGTCATTTAATAATGAAATACAGAGTTAATTTCAGATCTTTTTAGACAGCGTTGGAAGAAATAGCTCACAAAAGTTATTCTTTTGTCTACAGATCAAACAGGTACTGGTGAAAAGAGTACCTTTCTAATAGTGGTATTGCCAACTCTTCATGAGAAAAAATTTCAGAGAACATTTCTGTCTCATAAGCAGCCTAATAAAAATTCTGGGAATTAAGATCAGAACCACATTGATAAAGAATGCCTCTTTAAAATGAGGCTTTATTCTGGTTTTTATTAATTACATTCATATTGCAAGACATAAATAAAATTCTATGAATTAAATACTTCTTTTTTTAAGATTTTATTTATTTGACAGACAGAGATCACAAGTAGGCAGAGAGGCAGGCAGAGAGAGGGGGGCGGAAAGCAGGCTCCCCGCTGAGCAGAGAGCCCGATGCGGGGCCCGATCCCAGGACCCTGAGATCACGACCCGAGCCAAAGGCAGAGGCCCTAACCCACTGAGCCACCCAGGCACCCCTGAATTAAATACTTCTAATAGCTTGTTAATAGTTAAATGGGTAAATTAATTTGTTGTGCCCTAATTGTATAGCATTTCTAATTTCCCACTTTAGGGGTTCTATTTCTAAAACACTTTGCTCTGTGTTTCTTTTGATCTTCATACTTCTTAGTTTTCCCTTACCTGTTGTTAACAGGTACTCATGCCAGGCACAGCTTTTCCAAAAGAGGTTTCCATCAAAAGACAAATCTCCGAGCATATTCCTCACCTTTACTATCTCTGAAACTCGAGTTAGATTTTTTTCCTGCTGGCTAGGGTGCAGAGAAAGTGAAACTAGGAGAGTGAAGATCTGTTAAAGTGGCTGGGGTTGTGGTGGTGATGAGGGGTGGGTAAATGAAGCAGAAGGAATAATACTATTCAGAGCTTGATTTTTAATTGTTCTGTTATTAACAGCATTATTCTAGTGTAGCAATGCAAAAAGTATAACAGAAACAAAGTTGAAATAGAATATGGGTTTATCTATTTTGTATATAGATATTGACTATTGGTTTTACCTTTGGTCTTATAAAATAACACTAATTATAGTTATAGATTCTAAGGAAAATCTTATTGTCAGATATTTGTACAACAAACATTGAGTACTTACTAGGTGTAAGGAACAATCCTTAATGCTGGGAACATATAGGTGACTAGGATGCTAGCTTTACCACAAGAGGCTTCTGTATCAGAGATAGTCAAATAGTAGATAGCTACTGTGCAATGATAAGTTCTCTGACATCTAGTATATGGAATTCTATGTTTGTGTTCAGCTGCCCAAGGAGTGTCAAGAAAGACTTTCCTCATAAGGTAACACTTGAGTTTTGGAGTATGAACGGGTAATTTTCAGGTGGTCCGGGGTGGGGGTGTAGGTGGGGAAGGATTCTCCTGGAACTGGAACTGTCATGTCACAGACATAGAATAGTGAAAGACATTATATATTCATTTTAAGTAGGTTGTTATTGTTGGAGCAGTGTGTAAAAAGAAGGAAGGCAATAAGGTAGAAGTGACAGAAGAGGATCCTAAAGGGTCTTAGAGACCATGCATCCTGCTGGTGATAGGGAGCCCAGAGAGGACTTCAAATGAGCATGCCAACATGACCAGATGTATATCTTAGAAAAATCATTGGTTTTAGCAAGAATATGTGGCATTGCATAAGACTTTGTTGGGGAAGGAAGACCATTTAACAGGCTACTGCAATAGTTCAGATAGGAAATGACAATAGATAGAGATATTTTGGAAGCAAAACATCTGGAATTTGGTGACCAAGTAGATAAAATGGTTTAGGAGAAGGCAGTTAGAAGGACTCCAGTACACACCAATTATGTATGTATTATCTCACAAATGGGATTGGTGTGTTGGGAGAGGAACTTTGACTTTTTTACCCATTTATTTTTGTAATTGTTTGTAAAAGTTTTAACAAAATCATGTACACTTTTGTATTTTTTGAGGGAAAAGGGTTAAGCTTTCTGGACTGCACAAACAAGGAACAGGTTTGAATGGAGATGATAATGAGTAATCAAGGAGGAATTTTTTTCTTAGATTTCAAAATGGAAAGAAAAAGAACATCTAGTTGAACCTATAAGTCTATGGATATAGAAACTAAGGCACACAGCACTTTACCAATGAAAGTTAACCATTCTCCCCAAAGGTAACCAGTATTCTGATTATTAACACCACAGATTATTTTGCTTGTTTTGAGGTTTTGTATATGGGAGTGTATAATATAAATTCTTTTTTTGTCTGGAAAAAAAGAAACTAAGGCACACACTTATGTTCGATGCAAAACCAGGGCTAGAACTCAAGGGCTTAACTCCCTACCTAGTTCATGGTTCTTCCTACTGCAGGATGAGGGCTTCTCTGGAACCTTGAGATACCCTCCTGAGAGGATTTGGCTAACATCTTTGCATTTGACACTAAATTTAGTTTATTCATTCAAGAGCTAACTATGGCTCTTGGCTTGGCAATTCAGTGATCTTTCATGATCCTAAATGCTATTTGGGATTTAAGAAATTATTATCCTGATTATGATCAGTTCTCTGGGTAAAGAGCAATTTGCTCATTTAAACTTTTTACAGTTTGGAAGGCAGATTCATGGAGACAATGTACAATGCTTTTTGGGACCATCTGAAGGAGCAACTATTGAGTACTCCCCCTGACTTCACCTGTGCTCTTGAACTTTTAAAAGAAGTTAAGGAGGTGAGTAACAACCCTCCCATTTGTGGATGTCAAGTTCCTGAGCATACCAAATCTTTGGATTGTTGATGGTTATCAATATCTCAAGTTGCATAACGCCTCTCTGAACATGGTCCATTACTTAAATAGACCATCTAGAGAAGCTTTTTTTCTTTGCATGATATGAAGCTCGAAAGGTGATATGTTGCTATAATGGCACAGTATGTCATTCAATTAAAAAGATTTTCACTAATCACTTACTATGTCTTGTTTTTAAGAAGCACATAAGTGAGTAAAGGATCCCTTGCCCACAAGGGCTTTTGAGCCAAAAGGCTTACACTTTTGAGTCAAAAGGTTATTTCAAGTGACCTTTAATGGTTCCTTTACTTATTTTATCTTTGATCTTTGAAGTAAAAATAATCTAAAAGTGTCTTTATTCCTTATTAAGAGTGTTTCAATCACCTTGTGGTGGTATGTATTTTATATATTTCATATCCTGCACTTATTTTTATCACACTCTTATTTTTATTCATATTTTAATATCCTTATGATCAGAATATTATATAGCACTATTGTTATTACTGATACCAGTGAAGCCTTGAACTATAATTGGCCCCTAAACAGAAAGAAATACTATTCTTTTTTTTTAAAGATTTTATTTATTTATTTGACAGAGAGAGAGAGAGATCACAAGCCAGCAGAGAGGAAGGCAGAGAGAGGGAGGGGGAAGCAGGCTCCCCGCCGAGCAAAGAACTCGGTGTGGAACTCAATCCCAGGACCCTGAGATCATGACCTGAGCCAAAGGCAGAGGCCCAACCCACTGAGCCACCCAGGTGCCCCAGAGAGAAATAATATTCTTCTTTAAGAAATTTAGAGACCTATTTTCAAGACTTCCAAAAGACATAGACTAGGATGTCTTTGTTTTAAAAAGGTTGTTTATTGGAGAGTGATTGGGTTTCTAAACAATTTGGCTCCATTGATTTTCTTTTATGGACAGATCTTGTTATCAGTGCTATTACCACACCAGAACCGCTTAAGAAATGAGATTGAAGAAGCTCTGGACATGGATCTCCTTAAGCAGGGAGCAGAACATGGGGCCCTGGATGTCCCTCATCTCTCTAACTACATTCTCAATTTGATGACCCTCCTATGTGCACCAGTCCGCGATGAAGCAGTGCAGAAACTAGAAAGCATGACAGATCCTGTGCAGTTACTAAAGTAAGAAACGGAATATACTGTCCCTGAAATCTGCCTTAAACAACTATGTCAGAAAGCTCTCTCCCTGATACTGTGTTATAGCTCCTGCCTTGTCTAGCTCTTCTATACTGAAGAACCAACTAATACCTTTTTTAAAAGATTTTATTTACTTATTTGACACACACAGAGAGATCACAAGTAGGCAGGGAGGCAGGCAGAGAGAGAGGGAGAAGCAGGCTCCCTGCTGAGCAGAGAGCCTGATGCAGAACTCGATCCCAGGACCCTGAGATCATGACCTGAGCCGAAGGCAGAGGCCCTAACCCACTGAGCCACCCAGGCACCCCTGACTAATACCTTTTATTTTGCTCCCTAGACTATTGGCTTTTATTTTCCAAGGACAGACTCTCAAGGCCTTTTTGGTGATCTTCAGATCATTTGTACCCCTTTTAAGAAGTGACGCTAAGAGAGAGTACAATAATTCTTTCTTCCAGAGATTTCAAATAGCCTTTTCCCAAATGTTTTCCTATGTATCTTAACTTAAAGCCCGTGAGGGGACAGCAATGAAGATTATCCTTGTTTCACAGCTGGGAGAATCAAGACCCAGAACAGTAAATCGTATGCCCAATTAGATAGAAATTTAATCATCATCATTCCAACTCCTCACAGTTGGTTGTTAGGACTTTGGTCATTTTCCTTCCACTGAATACTCATTCTGAGAAAATAGTGGCAATATTGGAAAGAGTTCTACATTGGTAACTAAAAGGACAAAAGACATATTTGTCCTTACCCCTGACAACAATGCACTCTGTGGCCATTGTCCCCTAACCACAGTGTTCTTATTTGTAAATTGAAGTTGGATTATTGTTTTTAAGGTCCATTTTAATTCTAAAATGCTGGAATTTTAGGAAACCTTGCTTGAGTTCCACCTCTCCACACTAGATTTCCTTTCATAGCGTAAATATTTTATTTCTCTTTATGACAGGGGTATCTTCCATGTTCTGGGCCTGATGAAAATGGACATGGTGAACTATACTATCCAGAGCCTTCGACCCAACCTGCAGAAACATTCTGTCCAGTATGAACAAGCTAAATTTCAGGAACTCCTTGATAAGCAGCCTGGTATGTTTAAAATTTAAGTGTAGGAGAGGGAGATTTGACCTTGGGTTTGCCTTCTTACAATGATAAAATATTTTTTTAAATTTTCCTTTATTATGTTATGCTAGTCACCATACAGTACATCATTAGTTTTTGATGTAGTGTTCCATGATTCATTGTGGGGTATAACACCCAGTGCTCCATGCAATATGTGCCATCCTTAATACCCATCACCAGGCTAAACAATCCCCCCACACCCTCTAAAACCGTCAGTTTGTTTCCTGGAGTCTGTAGTCTCTCATGGTTCATCTCCCCTCTGATTCACCCCCTCTTCATTTTTTCCTTCCTTCTCCTAATGTCCATCATGCTATTCCTTATGTTCCACAAAGAAGTGAAACCATATGATAATTGACTTTCCCTGCTTGACTTATTTCACTTAGCATAATCTCCTCCAGTTCCATCCATGTTGCTGCAAAAGTTGGGTATTCAACCTTTCTGATGGCTGAGTAATATTCCATGTGTATATTGGCCTCGCCTTTATCCATTTGTCTGTTGAAGGACATCTCAGCTCTTTCCACAGTTTGGCTATTGTGGACATTGCTGCTATGAACATTGGGGTGCATGTGGCCCTTCTTTCCACTGCATCTGTATCTTTGGGGTAAATGCCCAGTAGTGCAATTGCTGGGTCATAGGGTAGCTCTAATGTAAACTTTTTGAGGAACCTCCACACTGTTTTCCGAAGTGTCTAGATCAACTTGCATTCCCACCAACAGTGTAAGAGTGTTCCCCTTTCTCCACAACAGCTCCAACATTTGTTCTTTCTTGCCTTGTTAATTTTTGCCATTCTAACTGGTGTAAGGTAGTATCTTAGTGTTGTTTGGTTTGAATTTCCTTGATGGCTAAAGATGATGAACACTTTTTCATGTGTCTGTTAGATATTTCTATGTCTTCTTTGAAGAAATGTCTGCTCAAGTCTTCTTCCCATTTTTTGACTTGATTATTTGTTTTTTGGGTGTTGAATTTGAGAAGTTCTTTATAGATCTTGGATATCAGCCCTTTGTCTGTAGTATCACTTGCAAATATCTTCTCCCATTCTGCTGGTTGCAGACAAGAAATAAAAGGCATTCAACTTGGCACAGAAGAAGTCAAACTCTCACTCTTTGCAGATGACATGATACCCCATGTGGAAAGCCCAAAAACCTCCACCCCGAAATTGCTAGAACTCATACAGCAATTCAGCAACATGGCGGGATACAAAATCAGTGCACAGAAATCAGTTGCATTTCCATACATTAACAATGAGACAGAAGAAAGAGAAATTAAGGAATCAATCCCATTTACAATTGCACCAAAACCCATAAGATACTTAGGAATAAACCGAAACAAATATGTATAGGATCTGTACCCCCAAAACTACAGAAACTTATGAAGGAAATTGAGGAAGACACAAAGAAATGGAAAAATGTTCCATGATCACGAATTGGAAGAACAAATACTGTTAAAAGATTTATGCTACCCAGAGCAATCTACACATTCAATGAAATCCTTATCAAAATTCCATCAACATTCTTCACAGACCTGGAACAAATAATCCTAAAACTTGTTATGGAACCAGAGAAGACTCCAAATAGCCAGAGGAATGTTGAAAAAGAAAACCAGGGGGGCCTTGGTGGCCCAGTGGGTTAAACCTCTGCCTTAGGCTCAGGTCATGATCTTGGGGTCCTGGGATTGAGCCCCACATCGGGCTCCCTGCACAGCAGGAAGCCTGCTTCCCCCCCTCTCTCTGCCTGCCTCTCTGACAGCATGTGATCTCTCTCCCTCTCGGTTAAATAAATAAATAAAATCCTAAAAAAAGAGAGAGAGAGAAAAAGGAAAAGGAAACCAAAGCTGGTGGCATCACAATTCTGGACTTCAAGCCATATTACAAATCTGTTATTCTCAAAACAGTATGGTACTGGCACAAAAACAGGCACATAGATCAAATAAATGGAATAGAAACTCCAGAAATGGACCCTCAACTCTATGGTCAACTAATCTTCAACAATGCAGGAAAGAATATCTAATGGAAAAAGGACAGTCTCTTCAATAAATGGTGCTGGGGAAATTGGACCGCCACATGTAGAAGAATTAAACTGGACCATTTTCTTACACCACACACAAAGATAAACTCAAAATGGATGAAAGACCTCACTGTTGGAGAGGAATCCATCATAATCTTAGAAGAGAACACAGGCAACAAACTCTGTGACCTAGGCTGCAACAACTTCTTGCTAGACACATCTCCAAAGGCAAGGGAAACAAAAGCAAAAATTAACTCTTGGGACTTCACCCAGTTTAAAATCTTCTGCACAGCAAAGGAAACAGTCAACAAAACCAAAAGGCAACCTGCAGAATGGGAGAAGATATTTGCAAATGACATATTAGATAAGGGCTAGTATCCAGAACCTATAAAGAACTTATCAAACTCAACACCCCAAAACCAAATAATCCAGTCAAGAAATGAGCAGAAGATATAAGCAGACATTTCTCCAAAGAAGACATACAAATGGTTAACAGACATGAAAAAAATGTTCCACATCACTAGCCATCAGGGAAATATAAATCAAACCCACAATGAGATACCACTTCACACCAGCCAGAATGACTAAAATTAACAACTCAGGAAACAACAAATGTTGGTTAGGATGTAGAGAAAGGGGAACCCCCTTACACTGTTGGGGGGAATGCAAGCTGGTACAGGCACTCTGGAAAACAGTATGGAGTTTCCTCAAGAAGTTAAAAATAGAGCTATCCTATGACCCAGCAATTTCACTACTAAATATTTACCCCAAATATTCAAATGTAGTTATATGAAGGGGCTCCTGGCATCAATGTTCATAGGATGTGTGTCCATAATAGCCAAACTGTGAAAGAGCTGAAATGTCCACTGACAGATGAATGGATAAAGAAGATGTGGTATGTGTATACAATAGAATATTACTCAGCCATCAGAAAGGATAAATACTTACCATTTACATAGACATGGATGGATCTGGAGGGTATAAGTGAAATACTCAATCAGAGAAAGACAATTATCATATGGTTTCACTCGTATGTGGAATATAAGAAACAGCACAGAAGATCATAGGGGAAGGGAGGGAAAACTGAATGGGAAGTCATCAGAGAGGAAGAAAAACACGTGACACTCTTAACTCTAGGAAACAAACTGAGGGTTGCTGGAGGGGAGGGGAGTAGGGGACGTGGTAATTGGGTGACGGGCATTAAAGAGGGCACATAATGTGATGAGCACCGTGTGTTATTCTCAACTGATGAGTTATTGACCTTACATCTGAAACTATTGATGTACTATATTTTGGCTAATAGAAGTTTTTTTAGGGACGCCTGGGTGGCTCAGTTGGTTAGGCGGCTGCCTTCGGCTCAGGTCATGATCCCGGCGTCCTGGGATCGAGTCCCACATCGGGCTCCTTGCTCCGCAGGGAGCCTGCTTCTCCCTCTGCCACTCTGTCTGCCTGTGCTCGCTCTCTCTCTCTCTCTCTCTCTCTCTGACAAATAAATAAAATCTTTAAAAAAAAAAAAAGAAGTTTTTTTAAAAAAGAGTCCAGTGGCAAGATATTCTTATTAGGTATGAATGTGTATTTATTAAATTTTAGGATATTCATAAAACTCATGTACCTGTGCCATTTCATAAGGGTATTAAGTCATGACACTAATTGAGATGTTTGATCTTTTGCAAAGGTGGAGCAGGAATGAAATTTTTCAACTGACTTTTCTCTCTTGATTAACTTCCAGCATATTTTTGCAGCATATCTTATTTCTTTAAGACATTTTGCCTTTTCTATATTCTTGGTAGCTAAGGCCATGTCTCTCTGTGTACACTAATGGGATGAATGTGTAAAACCACTGTTCAAGTAATTCAGCTACCTTTGAAATGGATGTGGATGAGAAGACATCCTGTGGAAGTAGCTATTGATTACAAAGGTTAACTACAGTAGAGGAGCTAAGCTGCAATCTGTCAAATGTACTATGCACAGATACAGCCTGAGCTGAGGCTGAGGAAAAGAGACTCTGGGTTCCAATTGTTGCTCTAATGCAGTCTCTAGGATTAGAGAAAACTAAACTTAGACTGTCATGTGCATGACAAGATGACTACTGTATTAGAGTGAATTATGTTCAGGTCACTGGAAGAGTCAAGAGTCAAGAAAAAGCATTTACATTCATGGGCAGTTCTCTTCTAAGAAAGCCTACTTTAGATTGGGAAACTTGGGGCTCTGAAGCAGGTGGAAAAACTCAATGCTTGATTCAGAAGACAGAACTACATCATTACCCACCCCCATGAAAACAAGAGATGAAAGGAAAAAATGTTCATACTTTTTGTTCATTGGTAATAATAATAGTGATGATAATAATAAATAATGCAGCTCCTTTCTATCATCTCCCACATCTATCCCTGCCTCCACTATTTCTCTGTTTACCAATTGCTTATCCTCTTACAATTTGGGTTCAACCTTTGTGAAAATAAGTCTGAATTCAAAACCTACTCTATACAAACCTGTGATGGTTGAAACATGTGCAATATACATCTTCCCTTCTATGACTTACTAAACAGAGTTTATTATTTTTAACTTTATTTCCCATCTCCAACAATGGTACTCTGTCCATGGACCATTCAAGGTCAGTACACCTTGAAAAAGCAGAAGAATGTTATATAGCACAGGGACCTGCAATGGCTGAATACATACATCTAAGATGTGTGGCTCCCTCTTTTTAACTCTCTTTTCTTAAGATCCTCACATATTTTTGTCACAAAGTCACTCATTCGCATTCTTATCTTATTCCTTCTATGAACCTGAAAGTCCCTGAAGGACATAATTCTCTCTTCCTTGTCTCCCATATTCCCTATGCAGATCCTTAGACTTTACAGGCTCTTGACAAATCCTAGCTGAATTGAAGAAATGCTTTTTCCTTTCCCAAGCATCTATCCTAGCCGTTTCAAAAGCATTTTCTGTGGTGAACCATTTTTCTAAAGTAGTGATTCTTAAAGTTGTTTATGCATCAGAATCATCTGGGAGGGATGTTAAAACAAAGTACTAGGCCATTCCCCCATGTTATAACTTAGTAGGTCTAAGATGAGGCCTGAAATTTGTATTTCTTAGTTCCTTGGTGAGGCCGATGCTGCTGATTCAGATACCACACTTGGAGAACAACTGATTTCAAGTAAAAGTGCAACAGACTAATTACTCTATCAAGACATCACTCCTCTCAAGACATCAATAATATTTACACACATCCGGGAAACAAAGATCATACATGAGAGAGACCCAGAGACAGATATTGGAAATAAGACACTAAGTCACACAGCATAAAAGTAGAGAAGCAGTCATATATACACCCTCACTTTTCAAGACTGTAACATAAGAACATCCCTTGGCCTAAATGAATCTGAATCTCTGGGAGCTAGGCCCAGGAATACTCACTAATCACTAAGGGTGATTCTCAGTCTCATGACTCAGGGACCACACTTTAAAAGTTCCACTGTATGTAATCACAAATAATTACCAAACTCCTGAATAAAGTTTGTATGTTGTCCTAAGTGGATCCTTCTCATGCATGACCTAAAAAACGTCTCGCTTCCTCTGAGTCTCAGTTTCTTCACTTGCCAAGTGCAGCTCCACCATGCAGCATGCACTAGTACTGCTCTAGGTCCTGCTATCAAGTAGCCTTCTTTTTCTTTCCCATAAAAGTAACTACATCAGTGAGAACTTAGTGATGTTGATTTTTCCATTTTTCCAGGTTTATCGAGATATAATTGACATATAACATTGTGTAAGTTTAAAGTTTACAACACAGTCATTTGACATATCTCTATATGGTGAAATAATTATTACAATAAGGTTAGTTAACACATTAACACCTCACATCTCACATACTTACTTTTTTATGGTGAGAACTTTTTTAAAATAAGATTCTATTTATTTATTTATTTATTTATTTATTTATTTGACACACAGAGAGAGAGACCACAAGAAGGGGGAGCAGCAGGCAGAGAGAAAGGGAGAAGCAGGCTCCCCGCTGAGCAGGGAACCTGATGCAGGACTTGATTCCAGGACCCTGGGATCATTACCTGAGCTAAAGGCAGATGCTTAACTAAGAACCACCCAGGTGCCCCTATGGTGAGAACTTTTAAGATCTGCATTCTCAGCAACTTTCAAATATACAATACAGTATTGTTAACTAGAGTCACCATATTGTACATTACATCCTCAGAACTCTTTCAGTTTATAAATGAAAGTTTGTATCCTTTGACCACCTTTCCCCCCCTCATATCGCCTACCCCCAGGCCCTGGCAAACACCAATATGCTCTCTTTCTATGAGTTTGGGGTTTTTTAGATTCCACATATAAGTGAGATTGTACATTATCAGCCTTTCTCCGTGACTTATTTCACTTAACATAATGCCCTAAGGTTCATCCCTGTTGTCACAAATGGCAATATTTTATTTTGCGTGTGTGTGTGTGTGTGTGTGTACACACACACACACACACACACATACACACACACACACACATATATATATATCATTTTCTATTCTATCTATTAGATGTAGATATAGATATAGATAGATGTAGATATAGATATAGATATAGATAGATGTAGATATAGATATAGATATAGAAAATGTGATATATATCACATTTTCTATATCCGTTCATCTGTCAACAGACACTTAGGTTGTTTTCATGTCTTGGCCATTGTAAATAATGTTATAATAAACAGGAGGATGCAGGAAGCTCCTCGAAGTTGTGATTTATTTCCTCTGGATATATCCTCAGGAATGGAATTGCTGGATCTTATGGTAGTTCTACTTTTAATTTTGGGGGAAACCTCCACACTGTTTTCCACAGTAACTGTGTCAATTTACATTCTTATCAATGTAAACAAGGGTTCCCTTTTCTTCACATCCTCTGAAAGTCTTGTTATCTCTTGTCATTTTTTTATGTTCAGCTAGCTAACATATAGTACACCATTCATTTTTGATGTAGTGTTCAAAATTCATTAATTGTGTATAACACTCAGTGCTCATCACAACTTCTCTTTTTGATAATAACCACTTTAATAGGTGTGAAGTGATTTCTTATTGTGATTTTGATTTGCATTTCCCTAAAAATTAGTGATGTTGATCACCTTTTTATGTATTTGTTAGCCATTCAAATGTCAATTTAGCTCCTTTGCCCATTTTAATCAGAATTGCCTTTACGTTATTAAGTTGTAATGAGTTCTTCATATATTTTGGATATTAACGCCTTATCAGCTATGTACTTGCAAATACTTTTTTTCCAATGTTTAGATTGCTTTTTCATTTTATTAATTATTTCTTTTGTTGTGCAGAAGTATTTTTAGTTTGATGTGCCCTACTTGTTCACTTTTGCTTTTATTACTTGTGTCTAGATTACATATCCATGGAATTATTGCAAAGGCCAAAGCAAGAAGCTTTTTCTTATATTTTATTCTGGAAGTTTTATAGTTTCAGATTTTACATTTAAGGTTTAATTAATTTCAAGTTATGTTTGTGAGTAGTATACAATATGGGTAAAATTTTATCCTTTTACATAGAATTATAGATTTTCCCAATGTTACTTATTGAAGAGACTATTCCCAGTTTAGTATTCTTGGTTTCCTTGTCAAATATAGTTGACATATACATGGGTTTGATTCTTGGATATCATTCTGTTCCATTGTTCTATGTGTCTGTATTTATGTCAATACTAACTGTGTTGATTACATAGCTTTATAATATAGTTTGAAATCAGGAAGTGTGATGTCTCCAGATTTGTTCTTTCTCAAGATTGCTTTGGCTATTTGGGGTCTTTTATGGTTCCATACAAATTTTAGAATTTTTTTTCCTATTTCTACGAAAAATGGCATTGGAATATTGATACAAATTGAATTGAATCTGTAGATGGCTTTGGGTAGTATGGACATTTTAAGAATATTAATGCCTACAATCCATGAACAAAGGATATCTTTCCATTTATTTGTGACTTCAGTTTCTTTCTTCAATGTATTAAAGTATTTAATGTATATAGGGCACCTGGTGGCTCAGTTGGTTAAGCAACTGCTTTTGACTCAGATCATGATCTGGAGTCCTGGGACTGAGCACCACGTCGGACTCCCTGCTCAGTGAGGTAGTCTGCTTCTCCCTCTTCCTCTGCCCCTCCCCCTGCTTGTACACACTCTCTCTCTCTCTCTCTCTCTCTCGCTCGCTCATTCTCAAATTAATAAACAAAATTTTTTAAAAATAAAGCATTAAATATATAGATCTGTCACTTTCTGGGCTAAATTTATTCTTAAGTATTTTCCAGTTTTTGATGCTATTGTAAATGGGATTATTTTATTTATTTTTCAGGTATTTTACTGTTAGTGTATAGAAACATAACTGACTTTTCCATGTTGATTTTGCATCCATAAAGTACTCAATTTGTTGATTAGTTGTTTTTTTTTTAAATGATTTATTTATTTATTTATCTGACAGGCAGAGATCACAAGTAGGCAGAGAGGCAGGCAGAGAGAGAGAGGTGGAAGCAGGCTCCCTGCTGAGCAGAGAGCCCGACGCGGGGCTCAATCCCAGGACCCTGGGATCATGACCTGAGCCGAAGGCAGAGGCTTTAACCCACTGAGCCACTCAGGCGCCACTGTTGATTAGTTTTAACAGGTTTTTTTGGTGGATTTTTTAGGGTTTTCTGTGTAGAAGATCATGTCTTCTGTAAACAGGGACAATTTTACTACTTTCTTTCCAATTTAAATATCTGTCTTTTTTTTTTTTTTTTTTTTTTTTTTTTTTTGCCTGACTTCTCTGGCTAGGACTTCTTGTACTATGTTGAATAGAAGTGGTGAGAGTGAACACATTGTCTTATTCCTGACCATAGAGTACAAACTTTCAAACTTTCACCACTGAATATGATGCTATGTGGGCTTGACACATATAGCCTTTATTACGTTGAGGTACTTTCTCTATACCCAATTTGTTGAGAGATTTTATCATGAATAGATGTTCAATTTTGTCTGATGCTTTTTTGTGTATCTATTGCAATGATTATTTTTTATGTTTCATTCTATTGATGTGATCCATTAAATTATTCATTTGTATATGATGAATCATCCTTACATCCCAGGAATGAATCCCCTTGATCATGGTGTATGATCCTTTTAATGTGCTAGTTCCTTGAGGCTTAAAGTTAGGTTGTTTATTTGAGATTATTATTTCTTCTTGATGCATGTCTTTATCATTATAAACTTTCCTCTTAGAACTGCTTTGGCTGTATTCTGTAAGCTTTTGTATGTTGTGTTTCCATTTTCATTTGTCTTAAAATAGTTTAGTTGTTTTTTAAATTTTTTTGATCCATTAGTTGTTCAGTAATGTAATGTTTAATTTCCATGCATTTGTGAATTTTACAGGTTTACTTCTGTTACAGATTTCTAGTTTCATTCCATTGTGATTGCAAAAATTAAATAATATCTATCTTTTTAAATTTGTTGAGAGTTGTTTTGTGACCAAACATATGATCTAACCTAGAAAATGTTCCATGTGCACTTGAGAAGAATGTGTATTCTGCGGCTGTTAGATGGAATGTTCTGTATATGTCTTTTAGGTCCATTTGGCTCAGCATGGAGCCCAACAAGGGACTCAATCTCATGACCCTGAGATCATGACCTGTTCCAAGATGAAGAGTCGGATACTCAACTGACTGAGCCACCCAGGCACCCCAATGCATTGTTTTTCTTATGTTATTTTGTCTGTCTGTGTGTTCCTGTAGTAGACTAAACTTTTTAAAAAGGATTATTCTGAATTCTTTTCAGACAATTCATATTCTTTATAGTGAGTTATAGAAGTGTTATTAGTTTCTTCTTTTGGTAGTACTTTTACATAATTCTGATTCTCAATTCTTTGCATTGGTATCTGCACGGTTGGGTAAGCTATCTCCTCTTCCAGACTTTATAGGTTCACTTTGCCAGAGAAAGACCTCCACCAGTCAGCTCAGCTTTAGGGTACTGGATGGGTCAGCTGATAGCATCAGTTGGAGAATGTCATCAAAAAGATGTGCCCACCAACTTACCCATGAGCTGGACCCAGGCATTCAGAGGTGTCTCACCTCCTCCCCTGTCCTTGGAATGTGGGCTTTACTTATCTTTCCCATTCTCAGAGGCCACTCCAAGCACGTGGTCTTGAGATTATGATGTCATGTCAAGAACACCCACATGATATATGTGACTTAACCCAGTTAGGGCTTCTTTACAAACTTTTAGGATTTGGCTGGCACATGTAGGGATCCATTTCTTACTGACACCCAAGAGAAGCCCCATATGTAAGTTCCCTTTGCTTATTAAAACTCCCACCTACTAACTTGGGGCGGCCTGCCTTTTTCTTCAGTCTCTCTCCACCCTCTGTGTATGGGGGCTGGTTTAAAATTACACCAGGGAAATTCCTGGGAAGAATTACATGCAACAGGATCCATAAGCAGGTATGTCTTGCTAACAAAGTCTCTTTTTGGGTGAGGCCACTGCCCATGCTCTGAGGCCAGGGGGATGACACAGGCTGGACTCCATATTTACGTAGGCCTACTGGCTGGGTTCCACATACAAGAAATTCCACTGGACAGGCTGCCTGGTCATATGGGGCTTCTGGTTGTTTTCTGCAGCCACATAGGGCCACTACCTGGGCTCTGCAATTACCTTGGTTTAGGTAAACTCACAGGATGTGCTGCCTGATAGGACAGTGCCCTGGGGTTGGTCTCTACAATTGGGAAGGACTGCAGACTATATTCCACAATCATTCCTGGCCAGGTAAGATCTGTTTATACAGTTACGCTTTCCGACCAGTTGGTGTCACTGGCTGGACTCTGTTCAGGAATGGCTACAGGCAGGTCTTCATGGTCAGACAGAACCTCTGACTGTTGAGCAAGGCTGCTGGCTGGGCTTCCTGCCTGTTTAAGGCTGTAAACTATGTTCAGCAATCAGGCAAGGCTGTAAGCTAGGTTCTGCTGCAGGGCAGGGCTGTAGGCATGGCTGTGCAGCTAGGCAGTACCAAAGGATGTGATCTAAGACTACCCAGGGTCACTTTTCACACTCCTTGGTTATGTGAGGCCAAAGGCTGTATTTAACAATTTATATTTCACAGTTGGGCAAGATTGCCAACTTGCATCCATGCCCAAGCAGAACTGTAGGACGGGCTCCACTTCTCTCCAGGTTCTCTGTCCAGATGTCCTACTCTATGGGTCTAGAGGATATATTTATTGGTTGGGTGGGCCAGTGAATTTGCTGTCTGGGCCTGTGAATTTGCTTTCCTACACAGGCAAAGCCATAGGAGGGGCTCAACAGCACATATGGCTCATTAGCTGGAGACCCAAATTAGGCAAAACTGTCAACTAACTTCCATGGCCAGACACATGGCCACAAGCTCAACTTTGCACATGAGCAAAACCAATGGCTAAGATCTCTGCTCAGGCACCACTGCAGACAGGAACGTTGTCTGCATAGACTGAGCACTAGTTGTAAGTCCTGCTCTCCTTCTGTCTCTGTCTGTTGTCTGGTGGTCAAGACCTGGAGATTTCCACAGTGATCCCTGTGAAGTGAGACCCAAGTGGACTTCCTAGGAAGTGTCCCCACAACACTAGGAAAGCTCTCTTCTTCCCATTGGAGAAACCATAAGCTGAGGGGGTACTTCTAAGTGTAGTGCTTTACCATCCTGAGGGAGGAACAATACAATAATGGTGTCACTGCTCTTCTTTTATAGTCCTTGGTCTTTATGATCCTGGTGAGGCTTCAGCCTCAGCCCCAAGTCCTGGGATTTTCACAATGGTGTCTTGTCTATGGATGGTTAGTCTTCTTGTGAGGGGCACTGAAGTCCGGAACAACCTATGTCACCATCCTGATGATAACCCTCCTCCAGACTTGCAATAAAATAATTCAGGACCCTAGATTTCAATGCTCGTAATGGCTTATTAGAAAAAATCTCCCCCTATTTGGACAGCCAAGTGAATCTAGTGACTATCTCCATATTATATATTTAAAAATACAGGGTAAAACTACTCTAGATGGGCAAATATTTTTCTCATCTTGTGTCTGTAGGAGTATTCACTTAGCAACTATAAGTCTTGGTATTTCTCATCTGCTCCCATTCAGTTTAGCACTTACACTGCCCAGAGTGGAATCAATACCTTAATGTAAAGAATGGTTACCAGATGAAACTGAACAATGGAAGTAATTGTCTACCCCAGCTCACCTGACAACATTCATGCTTTCCTTTAGACTCTTTGAAATGGGCCTAATCTTGTGCTGGATTAGTGCACAAATGCAGAGGTTATTGAATTTATCATGGATTTACAACACGTTTCTCAAATTTGCAAGTGGCAATACTGAAAAGAGAGCAAATGTGTTGGATGACAGAATATGGATTCAAAGAGATCTGATAATGAGAAAATTTGGGCACATCAGCAAACATTATGGTTCCTCATACATGTAACTTAGAGTCAAAGGATCTGAGAACTGTCACGAGGAAAAGACAGAGGTACAGGAACAGACACACAACAGCTGACTTCAAATATTGGAGCAGGTATTACTATGTTGTGTGAGCCTCCAGCAGACAGTCCTAGGACTACTGGATAGAAGTTATAGGAAGGCAGATTTGGGCACAGTATAATAATCAGGTCACTGCAAGGGGTTGAATAACTCTATTGGACAATTGTTTTAGGCGAGAGGCAAGGCCTTGGTGATCAACATGGTTGCTTCCAAGTCTTAAATCCTCTAGCTACACTAAGCCCCATGACTGTGCTATCTCACTGACAATTGATCAGAGTTGTCCCACATACTCTTTTGCTTATGGAAGTTTATGCTCTGGCAAAGAAAACAGCTTCCACTTCCTGTGGTTATTTAAATGTGTAATCCATCAGAAAGGGGTAATGTAATACTTGAGGTTTCAAATAAGTATGAAGAGAGTAATATTTTTGTAGTAAAAGACATGGGTATTAAGAGACTATAGCTTGGATGGTTATACACCCAAATGTTAACAATTCTAATTGATGGGATATTAGGGATTGCTTTTTACAATTTGAAAGTTGATAAAAGTATTGTTTAAGGTAAGGAACGGAATACAGAATGGAATACACACACACACACACACACCACACACACCTTTTGCTCACCATAAAAATAATTGGTTCAGAAGACAGTAAATTCTGTTCCAGACAAGAATGAGAGCAGAGATTCAGTGTTGCAGGTTATTAGCAGGTATTAGATATCTGAATTTGTTTTCAATAGATGTGATATGCTTAGCACAATGTGTGCTAGCATGTGCCTCTTTCCCCTTTCTCCCATCAAACCCCAGTGTCAGGGGTCTCCTTCTATTAAGTTGAAAAGCACATTACAGAAAGTGAGAGAGCCCAGTTTAAACATCCCAGCTCTTACTTGCCTTAGATCACTTCAGACCCTGTGTTTTCATTTTCTCACTTCCAAGATAAGGAGGCTAGTCCATGTTACCTCCTCTCCCGAGGTTCTCATGGGAGAACCATGATTCCAACTCTATGGAAAAGCACCTAGCATTCCCAAGTCAGAATCCACTGGACCTGGACAAAGGAGAGACTTTTCCCTGTGACTAATCTCCTAAAGCGGCTTTCTTTAAACCATTTTGTTTGGCTAAAATGAGTACCTTTGGTGCACTTTCATTCCTTAGAAGACCACCAAGAATGGGCCACCAGAGTCTCAATACAATGACTATACTTATTATTTTATCACTACATTAGAAATGAAAATAAACTGAGAAGTTACAAATGCATGCCACTTCATGAATATTGTCGAACAGCAGATTCATCCACTGTAGAAAGTTAAAAGTACCTTAACTTTTGGGGATGCAAGGAATACACAAACAAAGGTCATAAATGGTAAGATTATTGACAGCACCTTCCAGATGGCATGTATGTATCAATGGAAAATTTTAAAAAAGGAATATTGGCTGGGATACAGGTGGGAAGAAATCAGAAGATGCCTAAAATCTCTACAAACATGTAGGCTTATATAAAACAAGCCCCAAACTGAGATATTTAAGCAATGTTGAAATTTGGTGTAGGCAGGAGATCCCCATTTTATGACGTTTGAACACACTCTTTCTCTTGTTGGATAGCTGGGGGGAAAAACAAACACACAAAAAAAATCATAAAGAAGGCATATTCCTAGGAGTAAGTTCAGTTTTCTTCCAAGAGTTATTTGCCAAGTTATTGAAGCCTGCCATATCTGCTTTAAATTTAGAAGGCTAAGGCACTAACCACAAATCCCCAGTTGAGTGTTTGTGT
>JAJHUB010000368.1:0-46896 GCA_024510155.1 Gulo gulo luscus | reverse complement strand
TGTATGTTTTATTAAATAAATAATTGACTATTATATATGTTTATTAGTTGGATTGATGAATCTGAACTTCCTCAACATTTTACAGAGAATCATTTTTCAATTCTAAAATGTATGAATTATACTGATGTTTTTTAAGTATCCTAAATCATGATTTGACCAGACTGGCAGTTATGTAGTATTCACAGCAGGACCTAAATTTTGACATGATAGGTCTTACTCAGTCAATGGCATCCATGACAATACCGATAATGTTGGAGGGTATCACTGTGAACATGTTAGAGCAAAGCTTGGTGGTTTCGTCATTTGAATGACAAAATTACCAACTTTTTAATTGGCTGCAAATACGTGAATTTGCAGTTGTAGGCTGATCTCCTCTTCCTTCTGATTAAGCACCAGGAATGATATATCACAGTCCAACTATGGACCGAACCAACACGGAGATTGATGGCCTCGCAGGCTAGTTTATGACAATATTTTAAGAAAGAGAGGTAGGGTGTTGTTATCAATAGAATTTTTGAGAGTTGTGGGCCATGAATTAAAGAATAGTATAGAATAGCGGTGCCTGGATGGCCCAGTCAGTTGAGTGTATCCCTGCCGCTCCCCCTGCTTCTGCTCTGGTATTTGCTTCTGTCAAATACATAAATAAAAATCTTTAAAAAAATGAATCTTATAGAACAACATGGATATAAGTACTAACACTGGAATGGTACCATTTGTGCTGAAGAAGAGTGAAGGTGTTCAGTGTATCAGATAATTCAGTCAGCCAGCCTTTAGGTGATTTCCTTCTGGTCATCTTTTTATGCCAGAGACCAAGATGCCCCATGCCCCTGTTCTCACTAGGGTTACTCTAGAGATAGGGAAACAGATGCATCAGGTTTAAATCTTTCATTGAAGAAGTTGCTATGATGAAGACACATATCCTGGATATTAATAATTTTTATCTGAAGTATTTTGAAGTAACCGACCAATGCCAAAATGTTGGCTCCCAAGCACTGTTAGAGAAAAGCAAGGCTGCTTTGTGTTGATCAGGCTGAGGTCTATCCTAGATCTTCTGGAAAGTATCCTCCGTCACGGAAAGGTAATGAAGACTTGGATGAGGAAATGTGGGACGGGCTCTCAAAGAACGAAAAGGGGACAAACACGAAGTCAGCGAGCCAGACATGCGCAGCAGCTCCCGGCCAGGGTGCACACGTGCTAACAGCGCGAGCTGAGCAGAAGGGGGCTGGGCAGAAGGGGGACACCGGAAGACGGATTACAAAGTTTACAGCTCGTCTTCAACATTGTCTGGCTTCATTCTGGTTAGTTACTCAAATAAGGTTTCCTTCGTTTTTTTGCATGCAGCTGGAATGCTCATCACGTGCCTTGAGGATATCACGTGCAGAGTGAGGCACTGGACAGACGGTGGTGAGCCCTGCCCCCGCCCTCGTGAGCCCAAGGCTCTGCTGGTAAAGGTCCGTCCCTGAGCAGGATACACATCTACCCAGGACTGGTTCGAGCATTTGCAGTGGGATCTACCAAGGGCTGAGGGTGGGGAAGGGAAAGCAGGGATGAGCGAGAGAAGCAGCTTTGGGGTGGATGAGTTTGCAGGTGACAGACCATGGGAGACAGACTGTGGGAAGTCTCAGAAACAAACGCACACCTTCTGGGTAGATGGCATGACAATCTCTCCTATCCACCACCAGCAAAAGCCCTTCCATGTGATGGCCAATCACACTTTCAAGAAAAGGAAAGCTATAGCAGAACGCAGGTGAGGAAAGAAAGCTCAGCAGCTCTCGGATGGGAAATAGGATGTATCAGGACACATGGGTGTGTGTACAGGGTTGTACCTTGTTTGTACAATTTTACTATATATATATATATATATATATATATGCTCATGTACTTATATATGTGTGGGTAAGCATATAAATATATATTGTAATATGTACATAAACACACACACATATATTTATCTCCTATATCTATATATGAACAATTCTAATGCAGTGATAAAACCTGTCAGTGATAAAACATGAGGATTCTTTTCCCATAAATATTTGCCAGGGATACCCGAGGCATTCAAGTTGGTGTTATCCTTCTGAGCTCACGTTTTCTATATGCAAAGATAGGACGCACAACGAAAATGAAAAGATGAAGCTTCCTTGGGACTTCCCACTCACGTCTACTGCCCCAGCAGAGGATGTGTGTTCACAAAGCTGGGATGGACACACAGCTTCTCCAGTGAGGTGACTCGCAATGCAGGCCCAAACCATATCCTCATTACTCTGGTCTCATTCAGTATGCCGGACAAAACTGCTTTACTGTAGCAGGCGTAGCTTACCTTTCAACTTAAAATGATAACTTTCTGCATGTTGAGTTTTTCCTCATATAATCAAAATACAATTTCTGAATCAACCCACACATTTTAATCACACACTTAAAATCAATGGAATTACTAGGCAGATTTATGAAAAGAGAATGGTATTGCAATCAATATTTCAAATTGCATCATTTTGTTTGTAGCCAAGTTAATATAATTCAGCTATCACACTAAATATGCACTCACAATATGATTAGAAATAAATCATCAGGAGTTATATGGTAATGCAGAAAGCTTATGAGTATGGAATCGTTCGGTGAAAACTGAAAATAGTTAATGATTTGATAGAGTGTTGGCAAAGAAAAGTAGGACAATCAGCTGCAAATATCATCTGCTTTAACTCTATATTTTCATCTGTCAGCTCTATCATTACAAAAGCATTAAGAATCTAAATTCCACATTCCAATATTATGCATCATTCACAGTAATATTCAGTCCGTATCCCAGTGACCAGCACTTTCTAGATAGGAATCATTGCACGTTGTGACCAATTCAGGAGGTCGCACCAAAGTGAACCCATATAATGGGATACTGAAAGTCTCAGAGCCTATTCACAAAATTGTATGATTTATGTGACAAATTCAGTTTGCAAGGTCTTAATAACTATTATCATTATGAATTATGTTAACCAGTTGTTTTTAAATATATATCAGTAGAAAAATCATTCTAATTTCCTAACAATTTTTTTCATATAAAACCCCTTAATCGTTCTAGAAGAATATAGCTTTGAACATCACTTCTTATACCATTGGAAATGTATATCCATATATGTATATGCCCATATATATCTCAACGTATAGATATGTATAGTAAATACTTTATTTGTACTTGCACATATGTTTATATAACCATATGCGGAAATATATTTTTATGGCATAGATATGCAAATGTATATGTTTCCACATATATTTTAATAAAACATATGTGTAAATATAAATAATATCCATTACAATGCAGAATATATAATAATGTATAAAACATAAAAAATATATGAAATATATAATAATATAAAATAATTCACAAATATTTTATAAAATATAAAATGGTATACTTTTAAAATATATAAAATAATAAGTAAAATAAAATATATTTCATAATACCATATAAAATAATCTATAATATATGTAATATATAATATTATATAATATATTATATATAAATATATAACATAAAATAGATATTAAACATAGTATTTATATACTCTATATATTCTATATATTTATATAAAATAATATAAATACAAAATTTAATAAAATAAATGGATATAATATAATTAAATATATAATAAATAAATAATTTTAAAATATATGTATATGCATACTGTATATAAATTTATACTGTATATATATAAAATTTGGTCTCTGTTTTACTTTGTTAGGTTTTTAACTTTTGATTTATGTATGTTGCTATACATCTTCAGTTTTCTCCTCTTACAATTAGAATATCAAGCGTTCAATCAACAAACATTATTTGTCTTCTTCCCTATCTCTACTGGTCTTTTATACTAAATGATAGGCAGGTGCATTCTGTGGCAATCTTTTGCAGAGTTCTTGCAAATCAAACTACTGAGTTGAAAACGCTCATGTGGCGACCCATTGGCACACACAGGGTTAAATGTCAAGTTGGGTCAGAGGACAGGGACAGAAGGAGCCCCAGAAGTCCCCAGTAGGAGAGCAGCTGAAGACTAAAGCCGGGGAAGCCTTCTTTGAGAAGAGCTGAGTCTCTCTCTTGGACTTCTCTGGGTGGGAAGAGCTCACTTTCTAAGTTAAAATATATCCGTCTTGAAGTATTTTTAATCGTTCCGGAAGCCTACAAAATCGTTCTCTTCGCCAGCACCTAACTTCCAACGATGGATGTCTCCGTGGTGGGAAGAACGGCACGACGCCCACCACCTAGTGCCTTCGGTCCAAGAGAAACCATCTGAGGGTCATCTGGGCTGGGGTGGAGGTGGGGAATTCTCCTATTCCTTCTCTGAGAAGGCGGAGCACTGCAGTACAGTGTATCTCGGTGTCGTTCTTCCGTATCCGGAGGAAATGTGACAGCATGGAATAGCCCCAGTGTTCTGTCCACGTGGCCAAGACCCAGAGGACAGACTACTGGGAACAGAAGGCTGGGCAAGGCTGGAGAGCCTATAAGCTTGCAGACCAAGAAGCATCAGAAAAGGTAACAATAGATAATCTGTGCTTCTCTTGTTGGGGAAGAACTTCTTTTTTTTTTTTTTTTTTAAATAAATTTATTTATTTATTTATTTATTTTCCCACCACCCTCTCCCGTCCCCCCTCCCCCCAGCAACCCTCAGTCTGTTTTTTGAGATTGAGTCTTTCATGATTTGTCTCCCTCCCAATCCCATCTTTTCTTTTCCTACCTCCCCCCAACCCCCCCCCCGCATTGCATCTCCACTTCCTCATATCAAAGAGATCATATGATAGTTGTCTTTCTCTGATTGACTTATTTCGCTAAGCATGATACCCTCTAGTTCCATCCACGTCGTCACAAAAGGCAAGATTTCATGTCTTTTGATGGCTGCATAGTATTCCATTGTGTATATATACCACTTCTTCTTTATCCATTCATCTGTTGATGGACATCTAGGCTCTTTCCACAGTTTGGCTATTGTGGACATTGCTGCTATAAACATTCGGGTGCATGTGCCCCTTCGGAGCACCACGTTTGTATCTTTAGGATATATACCCAGTAGTGCAATTGCTGGGTCATAGGGTAGCTCTATTTTCAGTTTTTTGAGGAACCTCCACACTGTTTTCCAGAGTGGTTGCACCAGCTTGCATTCCCACCAGCAGTGTAGGAGGGTTCCCCTCTCTCCGCATCCTCACCAGCATCTGTCATTTCTTGACTTGTTAATTTTAGCCATTCTGACTGGTGTGAGGTGGTATCTCATTGTGGTTTTGATTTGTATTTCCCTGATGCCGAGTGATGTGGAGCATTTTTTCATGTGTCTGTTGGCCATCTGGATGTCTTCTTTGCAGAAATGTCTGTTCATGTCCTCTGCCCATTTCTTGACTGGATTATTTGTTCTTTGGGTATTGAGTTTGATAAGCTCTTTATAGATTTTGGATACTAGCCCTTTATCTGATATGTCGTTTGCAAATATCTTCTCCCATTCTGTCAGTTGTCTTTTGGTTTTATTAACTGTTTCCTTTGCTGTGCAAAAGCTTTTGATCTTGATGAAATCCCAATAGTTCATTTTTGCCCTTGCTTCTCTTGCCTTTGGCGATGTTCCTAGGAAGAAGTTGCTGCGGTTGAGGTCAAAGAGGATGCTGCCTGCATTCTCCTCAAGGATTTTGATAGATTCCTTTCTCACATTGAGGTCCTTCATCCATTTTGAGTCTATTTTCGTGTGTGGTGTAAGGAAATAGTCCAGTTTCATTTTTCTGCATGTGGCTGTCCAGTTTTCCCAGCACCATTTGTTGAAGACGCTGTCTTTTTTCCATTGGATATTCTTTCCTGCTTTGTCAAAGATTAGTTGACCATAGAGTTGAGGGTCTATTTCTGGGCTCTCTATTCTGTTCCATTGATCTATATGTCTGTTTTTGTGCCAGTACCATACTGTCTTGATGATGACAGCTTTGTAATAGAGCTTGAAGTCTGGAATTGTGATGCCACCGACTTTGGCTTTCTTTTTCAATATTCCTTTGGCTATTCGAGGTCTTTTCTGGTTCCATATGAATTTTAGGATTATTTGTTCTATTTCTTTAAAAAAAGTGGATGGGATTTTGATAGGGGTTGCATTAAATGTGTAGATTGCTTTAGGTAGAATAGACATTTTCACAATATTTGTTCTTCCAATCCATGAGCATGGAATATTTTTCCATTTCTTTGTGTCTTCCTCAATTTCTTTCATGAGGACTTTATAGTTTTCTGAGTATAGATTCTTTGCCTCTTTGGTTAGATTTATTCCTAGGTATCTTATGGTTTTGGGTGCGATTGTAAATGGGACTGACTCCTCAATTTCTCTTTCTTCTGTCTTGTTGTTAGTGTAAAGAAATGCGACTGATTTCTGTGCATTGACTTTATATCCTGACACTTTACTGAATTCCTGTATGAGTTCTAGCAGTTTTGGAGTGGAGGCTTTTGGGTTTTCCACATATAGTATCATATCATCTGCAAAGAGTGATAGTTTGACTTCTTCTTTGCCAATTTGGATGCCTTTAATTTCTTTTTGTTGTCTGATTGCTGAGGCTAGGACTTCTAGTACTATGTTGAACAGCAGTGGTGATAACGGACATCCCTGCCGTGTTCCTGACCTTAGCAGAAAAGCTTTCAGTTTTTCTCCATTGAGAATGATATTTGCGGTGGGTTTTTCATAGATGGCTTTGATAATATTGAGGTATGTGCCTTTTATCCCTACACTTTGAAGTTTTAATCAGGAAGGGATGCTGCACTTTGTCAAATGCTTTTTCAGCATCTATTGAGAGTATCATATGGTTCTTACTCTTTCTTTTATTAATGTATTGTATCACATTGATGGATTTGCGGATGTTGAACCAACCTTGCAGCCCTGGAATAAATCCCACTTGGTCATGGTGAATAATCCTTTTAATGTATTGTTGGATCCTATTGGCCAGTATTTTGGTGAGAATTTTCGCATCTGTGTTCATCAAGGATATTGGTCTGTAATTCTCTTTTTTGGTGGGATCCTTGTCTGGTTTTGGGATCAAGGTGATGCTGGCCTCATAGAATGAGTTTGGAAGTTTTCCTTCCATTTCTATTTTTTGGAACAGTTTCAGGAGAATAGGAATTAATTCTTCTTTAAATGTTTGGTAGAATTCCCCTGGGAAGCCATCTGGTCCTGGACTTTTGTTTGTTTGGAGATTTTTGATGACTGTTTCAATCTCCTTACTGGTTATGGGTCTGTTCAGGTTATCTATTTCTTCCTGGTTCAGTTGTGGTAGTTTATATGTCTCTAGAAATGTATCCATTTCTTCCAGATTGTCAAATTTGTTGGCATAGAGTTGCTCATAGTATGTTCTTATAATTGTTTGTATTTCTTTGGTGTTGGTTGTGATCTCTCCTCTTTCATTCATGATTTTATTTATTTGGGTCCTTTCTCTTTTCTTTTTGATAAGTCTGGCCAGGGGTTTGTCTATCTTATTAATTCTTTCAAAGAACCAGCTCCTAGTTTTGTTGATTTGTTCTATTGTTTTTTTAGTTTCTATTTCATTGATTTCTGCCCTGATCTTTATGATTTCTCTTCTCCTGCTGGGTTTAGGCTTTCTTTGTTGTTCTCTCTCCAGCTCCTTTAGGTGTAGGGTTAGGTTGTGTATTTGAGACCTTTCTTGTTTCTTGAGAAAGGCTTGCACCGCTATATATTTTCCTCTCAGGACTGCCTTTGTTGTGTCCCACAGATTTTGAACCGTTGTGTTTTCATTATCATTTGTTTCCATGAATTTTTTCAATTCTTCTTTAATTTCCTGGTTGACCCATTCATTTTTTAGAAGGATGCTGTTTAGTCTCCATGTATTTACGTTCTTTCCAAATTTCCTGTTGTGGTTGAGTTCTAGCTTCAGAGCATTGTGGTCTGAAAATATACAGGGAATGATCTCAATCTTTTGGTACCGATTGAGACCTGATTTATGACCCAGGATGTGGTCTACTCTGGAGAATGTTCCATGTGCACTAGAGAAGAATGTATATTCTGTTGCTTTGGGATGGAATGTTCTGAAGATATCTGTGATGTCCATCTGGTCCAGTGTGTCATTTAAGGCCTTTATTTCCTTGTTTATCTTCTGCTTAGATGATCTGTCCATTTCGGTGAGGGGGGTGTTAAAGTCCCCTGCTATTATTGTATTACTGTTGATGTATTTCTTTGATTTTGTTATTAATTGGTTTATATAGTTGGCTGCTCCCATGTTAGTGGCATAGATATTTAAGATTGTTAGGTCTTCTTGTTGAACAGACCCTTTGAGTATGATATAGTGTCCTTCCTCATCTCTTATTATAGTCTTTGGCTTAAAATCTAATTGATCTGATCTAAGGATTGCCACCCCAGCTTTCTTCTGATGTCCATTAGCATGGTACATTGTTTTCCACCCCCTCACTTTAAATCTGGAGGTGTCTTCGCATCTAAAATGAGTTTCTTGTAGGCAGCATATGGATGGGTTTTGTTTTTTTATCCATTCTGATACCCTGTGTCTTTTGATTGGGGCATTTAGCCCATTAACATTCAGGGTAACTATTGAGAGATATGAATTGAGTGCCATTGTATTGCCTGTAAGGTGACTGTTACTGTATATTGTCTCTGTTTCTTTCTGATCTACTACTTTTAGGGTCTCTCTTTGCTTAGAGGACCCCTTTCAATATTTCCTGTAGAGCTGGTTTGGTGTTTGCAAATTCTTTCAGCTTTTGCTTGTCCTGGAAGCTCTTTATCTCTCCTTCTATTTTCAATGATAGCCTGGCCGGATATAGTATTCTTGGCTGCATGTTTTTCTCGTTTAGTGCTCTGAATACCTCATGCCAGTTCTTTCTGGCCTGCCAGGTCTCTGTGGATAGGTCCGCTGCCAAACTAATGTTTTTACCCTTGTATGTTACAGACTTCTTTTCCCGGGCTGCTTTCAGGATTTTCTCTTTGTCGCTAAGACTTGTAAATTTTACTATCAGGTGACGAGGTGTGGACCTATTTTTATTGATTTTGAGGGGCGTTCTTAGCATCTCCTGGATTTTGATGTTTGTTCCCTTTGCCATATTAGGGAAATTCTCTCCAATAATTGTCTCCAATATACCTTCTGCTCCCCTCTCTCTTTCTTCTTCTTCTGGAATCCCAATTATTCTAATGTTGTGTCATCTTATGGTGTCGCTTATCTCTCAAATTCTCTCCTCGTGGTCCAGTATTTGTTTGTCTCTCTTTTGCTCAGCTTCTTTATTCTCTGTCATTTGGTCTTCTATGTCACTAATTCTTTCTTCTGCCTCATTTATCCTAGCAGTGAGAGCTTCCATTTTTGATTGCACCTCATTAATAGCTTTTTTTATTTCCACTTGGTTAGATTTTAGTTCTTTTATTTCTCCAGAAAGGGCTTTTATCTCTCCGGAGAGGGTTTCTCTAATATCTTCTATGCCTTTTTCGAGCCCGGCTAGAACCTTGAGAATTGTCATTCTGAACTCTAGATCTGTCATGTTTCCAATGTCTGTATTGATTAGGTCTCCAGCCTTCGGTACGGCCTCTTGTTCTTTTTTTTGAGGTGAGTTTTTCCGCCTTGTCATTTTGTCCAGATAAGATTTGCTTTCTCCTGCTGTGGAATTCCGCTGTTCTTGGTGAGCGAAATTGGTCTTGGCTGGGTTTCTTGTTGATCTTCTGGGGGAGGGGCCTGTTGTAGTGATTCTCAAGTGTCTTTGCCGCAGGCGGAATTGCACCGCCCTTGCCAGGGGCCGGGCTAAGTAATCCGCTCGGGTTTGCTTCCGGAGCTTTTGTTCCCTGAGCGCTTTCCGTAGAGTTCCGGAGGACGGGGATGAAGATGGCGGCCTCCCAATCTCTCGGCCCGGAGGAGCCGAGAGCTTGGGGTTCCGCTCCTCAGCGCGCCCTCAGAGCAAGGCGCCCAACCGCCCCGCCTCCCTGGCCTGCGGTCGTGCTGGTAGGAAAGCAGTCAATTGCTGGAACCTGGCGAAAAGCACCCGGTTGCTTCCGTCTCCGTGGCCTCCAGCCGCGCTCCGAGCCCACCCAGCCTGCGACCGGCACAAGGTAACCCCGGGCTTAGAGCTCACTCCTCGGCTTTGTCACTGTAGCCGGCTTCCCCGCTCTAATAGCTGCGAGCTCTGCGGCCCTCAGACACCCCCAGTCCTTCTGTGACCCCGCAGGACCTGGGGTTATGCTGACCCCACTTGGGTTTCCCCCCGGTTTAGCCTCTGGAGCGATGTCTCCCAGTGGAGCTGACTTTTAAAAGTCCCGATTTTGTGCTCCGCTTGCCGGGAGCCGGCCCCTCCCCCCGGGGTCTATCTTCCCGTCGCTTTGGATTCACTTCTCCGCAGGTCCTACCTTTGAGAAGGTGATCGATTTTCTGTTTCTAGAATTGTTGATCTTCTTCTCTTCGATTTCCCGTTGGATTTGTAGGTGTTCACAATGGTTAGATAAGCTATCTAGCTGATCTCCTGCTACCCGATGTCATCTCAGCCTGCTACTTCTCCGCCATCTTGACTCCTCCCCGGGGAAGAACTTCTTATGGGCTTGTTTACCAATTAAAATATAAATAGGGATGAGACTAAATCCTGGCTATATTTGTGTGGTTTTCCTGTCGATGGTAACCACAAGCCCACCAAAAATCCCTAAGAAGACAGTCAACATCCTTCCACAATGACAAGGAAAGATCAGAAACTTAACTAGACAAAAAAATCCTAAGCAAAGAAAGGCATGAAAACAAATGCAGCAGAAGTTCCCTGAAATCGCCAAGTTGAATTGAAACTGTCTCAAACACAGCCATCTTCTGAGTTCAGAGGAAGTAGTTGATGAGGTATGTGTGTGTTTGTGTGTACCAAGAAAAAGGAGTTTCATCACAAAAGTGACAATTTCTGCTTATGTTTATTCAATGAAATAACAACAGACATTGTGGCATTACTTGGGATAAAGCTTATAGAACTTGTCACTCAAAAACAAAAGCTAACAAGGGTAATGATTACTATTTTAATGCACTTACTAGAAATGACCAGGTATATAGCCTATATTTAAGAAACAATCAGCGTTTCCAAGTGAAATAATGTCACAGTAATAGACTGTTCCCACAGAGTAACAGGCTCTTACTGCCACATAAATGCTAACGCAAAGCCAAGACGTTTATGGGAGATGAAAGTTGAAGGTAATCAAAGAATTTTATTTTGAAAGCCAGAGAAGCTGAACACAATGCCGTATTTATGACAGTCAGGTTTGTATCCCTTTTTGAAGACAAATTTCTTGGCAGCTCATTCCCTCCCCTTTTAAAATTTGCATCAAGGGTCGCCTGGGTGGCTCAGTGGGTTAAAGCCTCTGCCTTCGGCTAAGGCCATGATCCCAGGGTCCTGGAATGGAGCCCCGCATCGGGCTCTCTGCTCAGCAGGGAGCCGGTTTCCTCCTCTCTCTGACTGCCTCTCTGCCTACTTGTGATCTCTGTCAAATAAATAAATAAAATCTTTTAAAAAAATTTGCATCAACATATAAGCTGGAGACAAACACAATTGATGCATATGCTTTTAGAACTCAGAAACTTCCTCTCTGCAAAAAAAGGAGAGAAAGTGGAGGAGCAGTGAGGCTTGTAGATTCTGAAAGCATTGGTCCAGTGCAAAAAGGGGGGCCTCAGGAGAAGCTGCTCCCAAGGCCGAGCTCCAGGACAGACCCTCCCTCCACCGGCCATAGCTTTTCTTCCTCTTAAGTCTACCCTGCTTTTCTCCTGCACGTTCTTGGATTGCTACCATCACGTCCATAACCAAATCCCTGAGACCGTTTCATTTAAATATAGGTACTCACTGCCCAGTACTGAAGTATGCGATTCACACACGGTCACACACGGTCAACCCCCTGAGCCCCCTGAGGCCTCTGTATTATTGGCAGTTTATACTTACCAAAAACAAAAACGAAACTTAGCAAATGTAACTTGCCTCAAATCTGAGATCTTGCCGAATGCACGCATTTTTGACCCCTTGATTCTAGTTTTGAGCTCTCTATGTGTCTGGATTATAGAAAGGAATCAGACTGCTGGGCTGGTTCATAGTCACTGCATTCATATTCTTAAATTTACAGGCTCCTAGTAGACTAAAAATCAGGAAATTTTTCAGATCCATGGACTGGAAATGCCCATGAGTTCAGGGATGAAGCAAATTAATGAACTGGAATAATTTAAAAAGACAGAGGAAATGTCTAGACTAGCAAAAGTTTCACTCCCATGCAATTTATAAGATTGAAGAAACTTAGAAATCTTCCCCTTTCGTTCTTTTCCTGGATTTGTTTTTGTGACCCAAATCAATTTAAGGACTAGTATTTACTTCATCGCTCATGTCTCAAGCAGAAAGATCACAATGATTTTTACTTTACCTTAAGTCTAAGGCGAGAAGGGCAGACAGATACATACAGAGCACAATTTCGCCTAATGGGTCCTTTCCCGACTTCAAAGCTGGTCGGATGAGTAGAAAAACACTGCAGATACTATCTCTGCTCTGCCAAAACCTCTTCAGCAAAGTAAAAATGAAGGGCATGTAGATGAGCTGAATATTTTTCACAATATCCTAACACTTTTCTAGTAAGATTCCTGGGAATTTTTTTTCCCCAAATATATCAAGGCTTTATTTGTCAATGAAAATATGTATGCCAACTTTCATCTTAGGGAGATTGTCTAGGAAAGTCTTTGGGAGCTATAAGCTTTTCATTCTTACCCTGTTTCACTAAAAAAAAAAAAAAAATACTATTGAGTACGTTTTACTGTTATTATCCATAGGCCCCTAGAAAAATGGGTAGCTCCAATGGGCTTGTCACTTTCCCACAAAGGTTCTGCATTTAAGATTGACACTCTGAGCTTGATCTCAGACCTCCTGCCTAATTTTACTGCAATCTGCAGGCACGAACTATTCAAGTCCTAATTTTCTTGTCCTTTGGTATTTAATATCTTTCCTCAATCAACTCTTTGAAACACAGCGAATCATGACAACCTCTCTGCAGGTGAGTTTTAAAAGTGTGGTGATCAGAACATAGAACTCCAAGCAGTTGTTGTAAAAGAACTGAATTCACATTTTTATGGAGACGATTATTATTTTGAATCATTACTTGTGGTCTCTCTTTGAGTTGGGTTTTCAGGATATGAGAATCAGAAGGCTCCTTCTCACGACAACCTACCAAAAGCAGATTGTCAGCTCAAGTGTAAAGAAGGAACATACATAGGCCATTAGAAAGTAGATTGACAGACAGATATATAGAGAGAGGGTCGGTGGTAGATAGACTGAGAGAAAGGTGATAGATAGAAATGATGAGAGATAGGTGATAAATTGATTGATAGATGATAGGTAGATAGATAAATAGATGATAGAAATACACATACATGAGGATAGATGATAGATAATAGATGACAGATTATACATAGATGAGAGGTTAATAAACTGATTTATATTGATAGAAGATGATAGATGAGAGATAAGTAGACAATAGAAGTAGAACGGATAGGTGACAGACCAACAGATCAATAGATCGATAGATCAATCCTTGACTTGATACTGACAGGTACATACTGCTAAGAGGTCAGAGAGGAAAGTGTTGTTACTGCTAAAAACAACTGCGTATCACAACCTTCTGTCTTGACTTAATCAGAATCCTCGTATTCTAAGGAGTGGAACCGCTGCTCAGGGCAGGGAGCGGAGCGTCGTCTACTCTAAGGTGAACATGGGATAAGGCGGCGAGGGCAGGGGTAGAAATTAAGTGGGTGGAGAAATTCTGGAAAAAGTGAGTATCAAAAAGACCTCTCAGAACTGAGTCTGCTGAACTCTGAGTGAACAGCTTGTGCTCCCTGGAAGTTATTTGCAGGGTGAAGAGCATCCGCACATGCGGCTAATCAAGACGGCATTGAGAGGCCCTTCATCTTCCAGGCTACGCCAGGCAGCCAGTGAGTATCGAGATGATCCGCCCTTTCCTTCAACCCCAAACACGTGAAGTCAGAAAGTGGGAGGTTGTTTTTTCTCCATTTTCCCCATGCCTCTGAACAAAGAGAAACCATCAAAACTTCGTTAAAGCATCAGCTCGTCAATGGACAAAGAAGCTGAGATCTGGAAAATACACCTATCGGCAGATGTCTTCACATTCTGCGCACCTGACAGAGAGCGTGGGAGCACAGGAGCAGACAGTCGCTCCGACTGGAACATCTGAGCTCCTTTCAGGGGTTTCATTTCTGTTCATACCATCGCACCATCCAGATCCTCACCAACTGTTGTAACTTGCTTGTTAATAACATCCTTATTAAGAATTTACAAAAATGGGCCATTTATTGAGTACCCACAAATGACAATGGGGAGTGCCTCCTGAATACCAAGCATTTTACAAGCATCATCTTCTTTCACTTAGGTCAACCATGTGCATTTGATTATACTTATTTTGTATAGTTGAAGGAACAGAGTCTTTCAAAGGGTTTAAGCAACTTTTCTGAAAGGTCATCCAGGTTAAGGTATAAACCAAGGTCTTCCTGACTCTGTAGCCATTCTGTTATGCTACATTTTCACATTTGTCAAAAAGGTTATCCAGTGATGACACCCTGATTCCTTCCAACTTCAATGAAATGGCTAAGAAACATTCACAACACACTTGGAAGTAGATGCTTGCATCCTGGATTTGGGACTCTGGTCTAATCCAAGAAGTTTTGGGGAGAGATCACCAGAGCGGACACTCCACTGAGTACCAGCCTCACCTCCCTGTCCCACACACATGCAAAGACAAGGTGTCCCTGTGGTCCACACACATAGGCAAGCAGATGGGAGAGGAAGCTGAAGCAGCTTGCACAAGCAGGACTCATCCTCCAGGGCCAAGCCTTTTGAGATCTACCCCACTTGTTAACTTCTACTGGTCAGAAAAGTCCAGAAGAAAAGGAGACTCTGGAAGCAGTGCCACATATTACCACACTCAGCCTCTGATTTCCCTCTCTTCAAAAGCCTTTATTGATCTGCTAACTGGTTTGATTTCTCTCTCTACTTGCATTGTGTCTTCATGAAGTTCAAACTCATCAGCAAGCACGTGTGGACTAAGCAGGGAGATCCTGGAGTTGGGTGACATGATTAGCAGCCAACAGTGAGTGGCCCTGCTCCAATTCCTGGGGACAGTTCCAGTGCCCAGAGCCCAGGAAAGGATGAGCATAGTAAGACAGGAGTGGGATTATAAAACTATGTGCCATAGTGGGGACAAGTTTAAAGCATTAAGAACAACAACAACAACAACAAGGTGGCATCTAAAGAACTTGGGGGAATTTACACAAATGGAAAGCAATGCACCAGAAACAGCAGCGAGGGGTGAAGGTATCTAGACTTGATGGAAAGCATTTGCATTCTGTTTGGCGTAAAAATATATTAATAGATGAGATTTATTTAGCACATAGTACATGTAAAATACAGTAAAGCAATTCCTGGGCCAGTCTTAGTAAACATCTCTTATTAAAGATTATCGGGCTGATTTGATTAATATCCAGGGATTAATATTCCAAATCCATAAAGAAATTCTATAACTCAACACACACACACAAAATCAAACAATCTGATTTAAAAAATGGGCAGAGGGCTTGAATGGACATTTTTCCAAAGAAGACAAACAGATGACCAAGAGATACATGAAAAGATACTCAACGTCGTTCATCATCAGGGAAATGAAAGTAAAAAGTCCGGTGAGATCTGAAAAAAGTCCAGTGAGATCTGAAACCAGTCAGAAAGGCTACAATCAAAAATAAAAGAAATAACAAGCATTGGTGAGGATATGGAGAAAAAGGAACCCTCGTGCTCTGCTGGGTGAAATGTAAATTGGTGTAACCACCGTGGAAAACACTACGGGGGTTCCTCAAAAAATTAGAAATAGAAATACCATATGTTCCAGCAATTCCACTACCCAGAGAAAACAAAAAACTGTGAACTGAAAAGATCTATGCATTCCTAAGCCTATTCAAGCGTCATTTACAATAACCAAGATATGCAAGAGCCCAAATGTCCACAGACAAATGGATAAAGAGAATATGAAACACACATATAAAGCAATATTCCCCAGCTATTATCAAAAAAGAATGAGGTCTTGCCACTTGCAACAACATGGGTGGACTAGAGGGTATAATGCTAAATGAAATAGTCAGAGAAAGACAAATACCATGTGATTTCACTCACACATGGACTTTAAGAAACAAATGAACAAAGGCAAAAAGTCACAAATGAAAAAACACTCCTAAACACAGAGAACAATCTGGTGGTAGCCAGAAGGGAGGTGTGAGGAGGGCTGGGGAAATAAGTGAAGGGAACCAAGAGGACATTTACCTGCTCAGCACCCAGTGATGTCTAGAATGGTTGAATTGCTATATTGCACACCTGAAACTAACCTAACACTGTCTGTTAATTATGTTTAAAAAAACACCGAGCTCATTCAATTCACTTCACTAGGCTTACATGAGCAGATTTCAGATGGAAAGGGTATAGTACAAAATCAGGATTTTTGTATTACAAAATCCTTATTGGATTTAAATATGCATGTGTTTTTCTACATTCCTCGTTACAGCATTAGAATTGAAACCTACTAAATTTAGCTATCCACAGCAGATAAGTGATTGTGGTGAACCAACTGTTAAATTCCAAATGGAGAACATGACCATCGGAAGCAAAGATGTTAAATATTTATAGGGGATCCTTACCATGTAGTTGATATTGAGTAGGGTGTGATTGGGATAGCAAGCAGTCGATCAATAACTAGTGGAGGAAAGACAGTTCTTCATAAGTATTTAAGGTAACTCCTGATTTACATTGACTTCTGTTCGTTCACTTAACATACAATCCCATAAAAAGATATGCCAACTGACTAAAATGGGACCTTCTGATCAGTTCCAAGTTGGGCGTGTTGGCTAGCTCTGTGCCCCGGCAAGGTGGTACATACAAACGTGCATGTTGCTGGGATTGTTGTCTGGGCATTTAAGGACATTGCAGAGCCTTCCTGGCCACAGATCTTCCATCCCATAGGAATCATGACTTTTCTCCAATATCTTAGAGCTCAATAGCTCTAGGATGCAACATCCTGCATGGCCAGGAGGTGCCACGACCAACCATACGATTCTTAAATTTAAATCTTAGAGATTTTTAAATGGATTCCTTTCTTTTCTCTTTTATGCAAACGTCATAAAGCAATGACTTGTCTTATAAACATCTAATTCATACAGATAAAACAAGGATGTGTTAGCGGGTCAGATTCAGACCTATGCTTTCAGAGAAGAGTAAGTATTTGTGATAAGGAGAGGGAAGAAAAGATGTTTGGAAGGTAGGAAGAGAAATATCTCTGAGGGCAGGTTATATACTAGGCACAGGAGAATTTTTTAAAAGATTTATTTACTTACTTCAGAGAGAGACAGAGGGCAATCATGAGTGGGAGGGGCAGAGGGAGAGACAGAACCCCAAGACGACTGCCTGCTGAGCTCAGATTTGGATGGGGAGCTTCATCTCACCAGCAGGAGATCAAGACCTGAGCAGAAACCAAGAGTCAGACATTATCTGCTGACTGCACTGGCCAGGTGCACCCAGGTACTGCGAACTGAAAAATAGGTACGGATTCTGCCTGATAATAAAAATTCATTGTCTGTGGGGAAATGCAGATAAATTAAAGGATAGAATCAATATAGGTGTCAGTCCTAACTACAGTATGAAATAAACACAAAGAGAATTGAGGAAGTGCCTCTAGACTCATGGAAATTTTCACAGAGAGATTTGAGCTAGGTTGTGCAGGATGGATGGGTGAAGATGAGAGCGTTCTGCGGACAGACAACAGTCCGTCGCAAAGGAGGGATGAAGTAAGATGAGTATAAGCAGAGCAAAAACAGAACAATTTCAGGGTACGGAATGGTGGAGATGTGGCAAGTTGATGGGAAAAGGGGAAAAAATAGAGAACAAATTATGAAATTTCTTATATGCCAAAGAAGGACTGACCTTGTCTACAGATAATTAGGAAAGTAGGAGTCACTTATTTTTTAAGGAGATAAATCTAGAAGCAGGAACAGAAATGGAGTAGAGAAGGTGGGGGTTTGACTTAAGGACCACAGATGGGCACTTATCCCTAAGTGCAAGGGAGAAGACCCAGGACTGAATGATAACCGTGATAGAGGGATGGAAGGGAGAGGCTGTCCTGGAAATTTCTCTTGGAATCTGATTTAAGGAGACTGGAGACAGGCTGGTCCTGAGGCAGGATAATACAGAAAGCAAACGGTCTAGAAAGACTTTAAGAATACTAATTTAAGGAGCTGAACAGATGGGGCCACCATGAACTAAGGTGAAGAAAACAAGACTTAAAACCGGTTTCATTCTGGAAGTGGGGTGGGCGTTGTTTTCAGGGTTGTCTCTATGTTGGACTTGAGAAACCGATGAAACATTTAGATAGACAAATTTACTGGGAAGTTAGAAATAAGATGGTGGCTGAGCCAGGAGATAGATTTTATAAAAACACAGTTTTTATAACCCAGATTTTACACGAGTAACCTGATTTCCCTGCACGATGACTTTTTTTAGCGGCGGGAGGTGGGACAGAGGGAGAGAGAGAATCTTAAGCAGGCTCCACACCTAGTGCAGAGCCCACCCCAGGACTCGAGAAGAGGATTCAGATCATGACCTGAATTTAAATCAAGGGTTGGAACACCAGGCGTCCCTAGTTGATGATAAAATTTTAATAAACATATACAAGTTTACATTTAACAGTCAAAACACTATTTTCTTTTATCTGCCAATGTGGGTTTTCTTTGGTTTTTGTCAGTTTAGTTAAGATTTTTTAGTTAACATTTATGAAATCTGACCCCACCCCCCACAAGCTGTCAGATTCTGCTAGGCACCATGGTTGCATGAATGAGTCATTCTCACCATTGTAAAATCTTCAAGCCATTGCCCAGTGTGACGTCACTACATGCCGGTTGGCTTACACACCACATCTTTTTCTTTTTTTGGAAATATTCATACCTATGAGTACAAAGAAGGAAAATCTAGTTTGGTTTTTGAGACATCATCAAGTGCCTTCTAGGTATAAAGCTTCCTACCTGACCCCAAGCAGGATGAAAAAATGAGGAGAGGGCACCTGCCTTTAGAAGAGTTCACAGTCTAGAATGTATCCTCAAGCATCAAGCAAACATAGAGGGGCCATCTGAGTTTCAGGTTTCCAATTTCCAATACAGGTATAACAAGGCTACTTTAAAAGCAGGGTTATTTAAATTGTTAATTGTGAATTGATTCAGGCACTCATTTACCTTGAGGTATTAGATAGGTTAATTAACTACCATGACTCATTTTTCAAATTATAACACAAAGACTAATTTCCCTTACCTTCTGCCTCTAAGATATTAATTAATCCATTCTAGCATCGCACCATCTCCATATTTTATGAACACTCATAGGTGCACCAGCTCCGAGTCTTGCTGGCTGACCCTCCTCGGCTGGGATAGGATTGTTATCACAAGACGGTGGAAGAGATCGGTCCAAATTTCCCTGAAGTGCTATTCCACAGGACTAGTGCTCTTGAATAAGGCAGACAGGTAACATGAATCATGCATATGCTAATTGTAATAAATAATGAAAATATTTAGACACGGTGAGGTTTGAACTTGAACTTTCTGAATAAATGTTGATTAGTATGCAGCACAAGCAGTGTACTCAGCTTTTGCTCTTACTCTTAAAAGGCAGTCATTACTAAATGATGCTTTGAAATTTTACAGCTGTTTGCTCATCTCTCCGTTTCTACCTTTCTAACCTGGAGCAAAGAAATCTCCACCTTGAAATATCAACATGAAAGTCCTTCACGTGTGGACCTCGATGCGTGTATGGAGGCTTTGAGGGGAACAGCCCCAAGTCCATCACCAGCAGAGTGAGAACTGCCGCCATCTGCAGCTGAGAGCCCCATAGTGCAAAGGCGGTTCTGAGTGAGAGCAAGCCTGCTTCTCGAAGTCCATCTCTATGAGGACACAATGGAAGCTATCAGGGTCCCCCCCCGAAAACTATTCTTGTCTTGTCCCCTGGATGTGCCTTTAAGAAACAAAATAAAGAACCAGAGTCCATGGGGATAGACATTTTGGAAAAGACAACGAAGCAGGTTCGGGCTCTGGGACAGAACCCGTGTTCATCAATGAGGGTTTCCTCAGACAAAGTCACTTCCAACACATCCCAGGGACTGTGTGTCTCGCTGAGAAAAGAGGCGTTTGAGGATGCTCCACCAGGCACTGGCCATGGAGGCAGGGCTCCTCCTCTCTTCCCTCTGCCCCTGGGGCTAACTGCAGGAGACGAAAGATGGAAGGGGTGACAGTGAGGTGGAGAGAGGCTTTGCTGGTGGGGACAATTAGGGAAAATACGTGTAAACTGTGGCAAGGTCGTTTGAAAGGAAGGGCAACAATGCAGCTTCCTGCAAGCTTTGCAAGTTGCCTTCTGTGCCTTCCCCCACTGCCCCCCACTTCTGCAATCCTGTAAGATCTCATGGGAGGATCCTTCTAGGCTCATCCGTGAATCTGCTGAAGAGGTAGCATCAGAGTGTCAGTCTACGCTAGTCATGTGCTAACATAATTGTTCATGGAAATAATGATGATAAGCACAATTCTGCCTGAAAGAGCTCCCAGCCAAGCCATGAAGACAGAAAAATAAATCGACGATTACTAGTCTAGGTCCTATGATAATGAAGCATAGTTCAGAGAACAGAGAAAGAAGGCAGGCAGGCAAATCTCCTTCAAGCAAAGGGACGCTGTACCTGCACAGCACAAAGCACTTCCTGCCCCCGGAGCCCATCTCTGCAGCCAGAGGGGAGTGTGGGGAGCATTTGCTCATAAAGCATCAAGCTGCGTTTGGGTGGGCGGAAACATGCTATTATAAAACCACTCCGGGCCGTACATCTGATGCAGAGCGGGGACCTTTATTCTCTGAGGGACCTTCCCCACGCTCCCTCCACTGAGCACCAGGCTGTCAGCTCCCAGGAAAACTCACAGTGGACAAGCGGATCCCCCTCCGGAGTTCAGTTTAGCAGCTGAAGCTCCTTGCTGGAACCCAGGGCTGCCACTGGAGTGGGAACCTTCTCCCTCTTCTTGCTCTGTCCCCAACACCAACCCCTCCTCTTTCCTCAGTGCGTACAACTGAAGCTTAAAGCGGACATGAATCCTAAACTTGATTTTCCAGATGTCGGCATCTTTGACACACGTGAGTAATCCCGACGAACTTTCTAGCAATTACTTGAACCTCAATAAGTGCTCTGGATACTCATGCCCTTGAACCTCCTGACATTGGCTTCTTGCTGCCTCCTTCTTGTTTCTGACATTGTCTCTCGAACCCCTGCCTCAGGTCCCCACCTCCAAATCTATGACTTCTGCTTCTCTTTTCCTCATGGGGTAAAGAAGAAAACTTAATTGTGATCCATTCCCAAAACATAAACTTCCTTTTAATAGAACCAGAAGACTTCAGCCCCCAACTGCTCAGCTGTTCATTCATTTCTGCACTTGTTGAAATCCCGGTAGAAGGCAAAAAATAAAACAAAACCCACAAGGAATTTGGACAAGTGAGGAAACATACTTGAAAATTATGTCCAAGATCACATTGCTTTAGCTCAACATTTTACATGTTTTGCTTCTCATTTTTATTTATTTATTTTGATTTTATTTTTTCAGTACGCCAAGATTCATTGTTTATTGCACCACACCCAGTGCTCCATTCAACAAGTGCCCTCCTTAATACTCACCACCAGGCTCACTCAACCCCCATCCCCCTCCCCTCCAAAACCCTCAGTTTGTTTCTCAGAGTCCACAGTCTCTCGTGGTTCATCTCCCCCTCTGATTTCCCCCAATTCACTTATCCTTTCCTTCTCCAAATGTCCTTCTCACCTCTGGTCCTGCAAAAAACAAACAAACAAAAATAAAAACCCCACAAAACAAAAAACAGAAACAAACAAAAAAAAAAACAAAACAAAAAACAAAAAAGCCCACTGACACTGAGTATAACATTCCAAAACTACTGAAAAATCATAAAAGCCAAGGAAGTCGATCATGTCCTTGCAAGGTGCTTCCTCTGCTTGCTAAAGAATGAGCATTAACGATGAGCGAGCTTCAGCTCCAAGAGAGGGAGTAAATAACCATCTTCTGCCTAATACTGCAGCCAGCAGACTTCTGCTCCTTCCACAACTTTGGGCATGGGACTTTGTAGAAACAGACTGCAGCATTCTTAGTTTTCATGAGTTCAAGGATCGATGCCACATCTGGTGCTTAATTATTGCTTACTAAGTTTATTGGCCTCATTCCATGAAAAAGTAGAAATGATGAGGTGTCTTTTTAAAAATTAACTATCCTGAAAAATCTCATCCGTGGAATTGATCTGCGCATGACAGAGAATGTACCCCCTTACGTGTCCACGTAACACCAACTCCTCTGGGCTGAGAACCTACCTCACTCATTTCTCCTGAATATCATTCTCTCACAAAGACCCAGACATCAGGGTGTGCAGGTGTAAGGCAGGACCCTAGAACAGCAGTCTTTCTCACCCTGCATGCACAAAGATATAGGCTTTGCATCCACAGAGTCCTGGCTTCGGCCTCCTCCATCCATGTGCCATTTCCCTGCTCTGAAAAAGCTCCCTGGGTTTAACTGAGCGCCGGTGGGCCTATCTGACAGCCCCGGGGTGCTCAGGGCGGCTCTGTAACCCCCACCCTGTGTCAGAGCTTTTTCATTTATCCCTACAGACCTCTTACACCTTCAAACCACCACTAATGACTCCTGCATCTCTCAGATGGTCCATCGAGAAAAGGCAAAGCAGGTCATACAAACGATTAGAGCTTTAATTAATCTCTCTTCTCTCTCTCTCTCTCTCTCTCTCTCTATGTAATATATTTATTATAAATATATATTATTATATTACATTTAATTATATAAATTATATTTATTATAAATATATATTATTATATATTTATATATAATATATTATTATATATTATATATTATTATATATTGTATATTATATATATTAATATATATATTATATATATATAATGGTCCAACGAGAAAATGCAAAGCAGGTCATACAAACGATTAGAGCTTTAATTAATCTCTCTTCTCCATATTATATATAATAATATATTATAATATATATTGAATATATAATATATTTTTTATTATATTAAATAATATATATATTTATTATATTAAAAATGTAATATAATATAATATAATTAAATAATATATAATAATATAATATTATATTATAATATATTAATAATATATTATATATTATATAATATAATCATAGATATAATATATAATATGATTATATTATATAATATATATAATATATAATAAATAAAATAATATATAATATATGAATATATAAATAATATATTATATATATTATATTATATATTAATATATATTATATATAATATTATATATATTATATTATTATATAATAAATATATTAATATATAATATATAATATATTATAATATATTATATATATTATATATTAATATATATTATATATAATATTATATATATTATTTATTGTTTATTATACATTATATTATATATATTATATTATATATTATTATTTATTATATATTATATATATTATATAATATAATCATATAATATATTATATATAATTAATTAATTAATATATAATATTAATAATATAATATAATAATATCATATGATATTATAATATTATAATATTATATTATTATATATTATATTATTATTATATATTATTAAATAATAATATAAAATTATAATAAATATAATATTATTAATATATATTTATATATATATATGGAGAAGAGAGATTAATTAAAGCTGTAATCGTTTGTATGACCTGCTTTGCATTTTCTCGTTGGACCATTATATATATATAATATATATATTAATATATATAATATACAATATATAATAATATATAATATATAATAATATATTATATATAAATATATAATAATATATATTTATAATAAATATAATTTATATAATTAAATGTAATATAATAATATATATTTATAATAAATATATTATATATATATATAGAGAGAGAGAGAGAGAGAGAGAAGAGAGATTAATTAAAGCTCTAATCGTTTGTATGACCTGCTTTGCCTTTTCTCGATGGACCATCTGAGATATGCAGGAGCCATTAGTGGTGGTTTGAAGGTGTAAGAGGTGTAAGAGGTCTGTAGGGATAAATGAAAAAGCTCTGACACAGGGTGGGGGTTACAGAGCCGCCCTGAGCACCCCGGGGCTGTCAGATAGGCCCACCGGCGCTCAGTTAAACCCAGGGAGCTTTTTCAGAGCAGGGAAATGGCACATGGATGGAGGAGGCCGAAGCCAGGACTCTGTGGATGCAAAGCCTATATCTTTGTGCATGCAGGGTGAGAAAGACTGCTGTTCTAGGGTCCTGCCTTACACCTGCACACCCTGTTGTCCAGGTCTTTGTGAGAGAGTGATATTCAGGAGAAATGAGTGAGGTAGGTTCTCAGCCCAGAGGAGTTGGTGTTACATGGACACGTAAGGGGGTACATTCTCTGTCATGCGCAGATCAATTCCACGGATGAGATTTTTCAGGATAGTTAATTTTTAAAAAGACACCTCATCATTTCTACTTTTTCATGGAATGAGGCCAATAAACTTAGTAAGCAATAATTAAGCACCAGATGTGGCATCGATCCTTGAACTCATGAAAACTAAGAATGCTGCAGTCTGTTTCTACAAAGTCCCATGCCCAAAGTTGTGGAAGGAGCAGAAGTCTGCTCGCTGCAGTATTAGGCAGAGATTGGTTATTTACTCCCTCTCTTGGAGCTGAAGCTCGCTCATAGTAATGCTCATTCTTTAGCAAGTGGAGGAAACACCTTGCAAGGACATGATCGACTTCCTTGGCTTTTAGGATTTTTCAGTAGTTTTGGAATGTTATACTCAGTGTCAGTGGGCTTTTTTGTTTTTTGTTTTGTTTTTTTTGTTTGTTTGTTTTTGTTTTTTGTTTTGTGGGGTTTTTATTTTTGTTTGTTTTTTGCAGGACCAGAGGTGAGAAGGACATTGAGAGAAGGAAAGGATAAGTGAATTGGGGGAAATCAGAGGGGGAGATGAACCACGAGAGACTGTGGACTCTGAGAAACAAACTGAGGGTTTTGGAGGGGAGCGGGGTGGGGGGTTGAGTGAGCCTGGTGGTGGGTATTAAGGAGGGCACTTGTTGAATGGAGCACTGGGTGTGGTGCATAAACAATGAATCTTGGCACACTGAAAAAATAAATTTAAAATAAATAAAAATGAGAAGCAAAACATGTAAAATGTTGAGCTAAAGCAATGTGATCTTGGACATAATTTTCAAGTATGTTTCCTCACTTGTCCAAATTCCTTGTGGGTTTTGTTTTATTTTTTGCCTTCTACCGGGATTTCAACAAGTGCAGAAATGAATGAACAGCTGAGCAGTTGGGGGCTGAAGTCTTCTGGTTCTATTAAAAGGAAGTTTATGTTTTGGGAATGGATCACAATTAAGTTTTCTTCTTTACCCCATGAGGAAAAGAGAAGCAGAAGTCATAGATTTGGAGGTGGGGACCTGAGGCAGGGGTTCGAGAGACAATGTCAGAAACAAGAAGGAGGCAGCAAGAAGCCAATGTCAGGAGGTTCAAGGGCATGAGTATCCAGAGCACTTATTGAGGTTCAAGTAATTGCTAGAAAGTTCGTCGGGATTACTCACGTGTGTCAAAGATGCCGACATCTGGAAAATCAAGTTTAGGATTCATGTCCGCTTTAAGCTTCAGTTGTACGCACTGAGGAAAGAGGAGGGGTTGGTGTTGGGGACAGAGCAAGAAGAGGGAGAAGGTTCCCACTCCAGTGGCAGCCCTGGGTTCCAGCAAGGAGCTTCAGCTGCTAAACTGAACTCCGGAGGGGGATCCGCTTGTCCACTGTGAGTTTTCCTGGGAGCTGACAGCCTGGTGCTCAGTGGAGGGAGCGTGGGGAAGGTCCCTCAGAGAATAAAGGTCCCCGCTCTGCATCAGATGTACGGCCCGGAGTGGTTTTATAATAGCATGTTTCCGCCCACCCAAACGCAGCTTGATGCTTTATGAGCAAATGCTCCCCACACTCCCCTCTGGCTGCAGAGATGGGCTCCGGGGGCAGGAAGTGCTTTGTGCTGTGCAGGTACAGCGTCCCTTTGCTTGAAGGAGATTTGCCTGCCTGCCTTCTTTCTCTGTTCTCTGAACTATGCTTCATTATCATAGGACCTAGACTAGTAATCGTCGATTTATTTTTCTGTCTTCATGGCTTGGCTGGGAGCTCTTTCAGGCAGAATTGTGCTTATCATCATTATTTCCATGAACAATTATGTTAGCACATGACTAGCGTAGACTGACACTCTGATGCTACCTCTTCAGCAGATTCACGGATGAGCCTAGAAGGATCCTCCCATGAGATCTTACAGGATTGCAGAAGTGGGGGGCAGTGGGGGAAGGCACAGAAGGCAACTTGCAAAGCTTGCAGGAAGCTGCATTGTTGCCCTTCCTTTCAAACGACCTTGCCACAGTTTACACGTATTTTCCCTAATTGTCCCCACCAGCAAAGCCTCTCTCCACCTCACTGTCACCCCTTCCATCTTTCGTCTCCTGCAGTTAGCCCCAGGGGCAGAGGGAAGAGAGGAGGAGCCCTGCCTCCATGGCCAGTGCCTGGTGGAGCATCCTCAAACGCCTCTTTTCTCAGCGAGACACACAGTCCCTGGGATGTGTTGGAAGTGACTTTGTCTGAGGAAACCCTCATTGATGAACACGGGTTCTGTCCCAGAGCCCGAACCTGCTTCGTTGTCTTTTCCAAAATGTCTATCCCCATGGACTCTGGTTCTTTATTTTGTTTCTTAAAGGCACATCCAGGGGACAAGACAAGAATAGTTTTCGGGGGGGGACCCTGATAGCTTCCATTGTGTCCTCATAGAGATGGACTTCGAGAAGCAGGCTTGCTCTCACTCAGAACCGCCTTTGCACTATGGGGCTCTCAGCTGCAGATGGCGGCAGTTCTCACTCTGCTGGTGATGGACTTGGGGCTGTTCCCCTCAAAGCCTCCATACACGCATCGAGGTCCACACGTGAAGGACTTTCATGTTGATATTTCAAGGTGGAGATTTCTTTGCTCCAGGTTAGAAAGGTAGAAACGGAGAGATGAGCAAACAGCTGTAAAATTTCAAAGCATCATTTAGTAATGACTGCCTTTTAAGAGTAAGAGCAAAAGCTGAGTACACTGCTTGTGCTGCATACTAATCAACATTTATTCAGAAAGTTCAAGTTCAAACCTCACCGTGTCTAAATATTTTCATTATTTATTACAATTAGCATATGCATGATTCATGTTACCTGTCTGCCTTATTCAAGAGCACTAGTCCTGTGGAATAGCACTTCAGGGAAATTTGGACCGATCTCTTCCACCGTCTTGTGATAACAATCCTATCCCAGCCGAGGAGGGTCAGCCAGCAAGACTCGGAGCTGGTGCACCTATGAGTGTTCATAAAATATGGAGATGGTGCGATGCTAGAATGGATTAATTAATATCTTAGAGGCAGAAGGTAAGGGAAATTAGTCTTTGTGTTAAAATTTGAAAAATGAGTCATGGTAGTTAATTAACCTATCTAATACCTCAAGGTAAATGAGTGCCTGAATCAATTCACAATTAACAATTTAAATAACCCTGCTTTTAAAGTAGCCTTGTTATACCTGTATTGGAAATTGGAAACCTGAAACTCAGATGGCCCCTCTATGTTTGCTTGATGCTTGAGGATACATTCTAGACTGTGAACTCTTCTAAAGGCAGGTGCCCTCTCCTCATTTTTTCATCCTGCTTGGGGTCAGGTAGGAAGCTTTATACCTAGAAGGCACTTGATGATGTCTCAAAAACCAAACTAGATTTTCCTTCTTTGTACTCATAGGTATGAATATTTCCAAAAAAAGAAAAAGATGTGGTGTGTAAGCCAACCGGCATGTAGTGACGTCACACTGGGCAATGGCTTGAAGATTTTACAATGGTGAGAATGACTCATTCATGCAACCATGGTGCCTAGCAGAATCTGACAGCTTGTGGGGGGTGGGGTCAGATTTCATAAATGTTAACTAAAAAATCTTAACTAAACTGACAAAAACCAAAGAAAACCCACATTGGCAGATAAAAGAAAATAGTGTTTTGACTGTTAAATGTAAACTTGTATATGTTTATTAAAATTTTATCATCAACTAGGGACGCCTGGTGTTCCAACCCTTGATTTAAATTCAGGTCATGATCTGAATCCTCTTCTCGAGTCCTGGGGTGGGCTCTGCACTAGGTGTGGAGCCTGCTTAAGATTCTCTCTCTCCCTCTGTCCCACCTCCCGCCGCTAAAAAAAGTCATCGTGCAGGGAAATCAGGTTACTCGTGTAAAATCTGGGTTATAAAAACTGTGTTTTTATAAAATCTATCTCCTGGCTCAGCCACCATCTTATTTCTAACTTCCCAGTAAATTTGTCTATCTAAATGTTTCATCGGTTTCTCAAGTCCAACATAGAGACAACCCTGAAAACAACGCCCACCCCACTTCCAGAATGAAACCGGTTTTAAGTCTTGTTTTCTTCACCTTAGTTCATGGTGGCCCCATCTGTTCAGCTCCTTAAATTAGTATTCTTAAAGTCTTTCTAGACCGTTTGCTTTCTGTATTATCCTGCCTCAGGACCAGCCTGTCTCCAGTCTCCTTAAATCAGATTCCAAGAGAAATTTCCAGGACAGCCTCTCCCTTCCATCCCTCTATCACGGTTATCATTCAGTCCTGGGTCTTCTCCCTTGCACTTAGGGATAAGTGCCCATCTGTGGTCCTTAAGTCAAACCCCCACCTTCTCTACTCCATTTCTGTTCCTGCTTCTAGATTTATCTCCTTAAAAAATAAGTGACTCCTACTTTCCTAATTATCTGTAGACAAGGTCAGTCCTTCTTTGGCATATAAGAAATTTCATAATTTGTTCTCTATTTTTTCCCCTTTTCCCATCAACTTGCCACATCTCCACCATTCCGTACCCTGAAATTGTTCTGTTTTTGCTCTGCTTATACTCATCTTACTTCATCCCTCCTTTGCGACGGACTGTTGTCTGTCCGCAGAACGCTCTCATCTTCACCCATCCATCCTGCACAACCTAGCTCAAATCTCTCTGTGAAAATTTCCATGAGTCTAGAGGCACTTCCTCAATTCTCTTTGTGTTTATATCATACTGTAGTTAGGACTGACACCTATATTGATTCTATCCTTTAATTTATCTGCATTTCCCCACAGACAATGAATTTTTATTATCAGGCAGAATCCGTACCTATTTTTCAGTTCGCAGTACCTGGGTGCACCTGGCCAGTGCAGTCAGCAGATAATGTCTGACTCTTGGTTTCTGCTCAGGTCTTGATCTCCTGCTGGTGAGATGAAGCTCCCCATCCAAATCTGAGCTCAGCAGGCAGTCGTCTTGGGGTTCTGTCTCTCCCTCTGCCCCTCCCACTCATGATTGCCCTCTGTCTCTCTCTGAAGTAAGTAAATAAATCTTTTAAAAAATTCTCCTGTGCCTAGTATATAACCTGCCCTCAGAGATATTTCTCTTCCTACCTTCCAAACATCTTTTCTTCCCTCTCCTTATCACAAATACTTACTCTTCTCTGAAAGCATAGGTCTGAATCTGACCCGCTAACACATCCTTGTTTTATCTGTATGAATTTGATGTTTATAAGACAAGTCATTGCTTTATGACGTTTGCATAAAAGAGAAAAGAAAGGAATCCATTTAAAAATCTCTAAGATTTAAATTTAAGAATCGTATGGTTGGTCGTGGCACCTCCTGGCCATGCAGGATGTTGCATCCTAGAGCTATTGAGCTCTAAGATATTGGAGAAAAGTCATGATTCCTATGGGATGGAAGATCTGTGGCCAGGAAGGCTCTGCAATGTCCTTAAATGCCCAGACAACAATCCCAGCAACATGCACGTTTGTATGTACCACCTTGCCGGGGCACAGAGCTAGCCAACACGCCCAACTTGGAACTGATCAGAAGGTCCCATTTTAGTCAGTTGGCATATCTTTTTATGGGATTGTATGTTAAGTGAACGAACAGAAGTCAATGTAAATCAGGAGTTACCTTAAATACTTAAGAACTGTCTTTCCTCCACTAGTTATTGATCGACTGCTTGCTATCCCAATCACACCCTACTCAATATCAACTACATGGTAAGGATCCCCTATAAATATTTAACATCTTTGCTTCCGATGGTCATGTTCTCCATTTGGAATTTAACAGTTGGTTCACCACAATCACTTATCTGCTGTGGATAGCTAAATTTAGTAGGTTTCAATTCTAATGCTGTAACGAGGAATGTAGAAAAACACATGCATATTTAAATCCAATAAGGATTTTGTAATACAAAAATCCTGATTTTGTACTATACCCTTTCCATCTGAAATCTGCTCATGTAAGCCTAGTGAAGTGAATTGAATGAGCTCGGTGTTTTTTTAAACATAATTAACAGACAGTGTTAGGTTAGTTTCAGGTGTGCAATATAGCAATTCAACCATTCTAGACATCACTGGGTGCTGAGCAGGTAAATGTCCTCTTGGTTCCCTTCACTTATTTCCCCAGCCCTCCTCACACCTCCCTTCTGGCTACCACCAGATTGTTCTCTGTGTTTAGGAGTGTTTTTTCATTTGTGACTTTTTGCCTTTGTTCATTTGTTTCTTAAAGTCCATGTGTGAGTGAAATCACATGGTATTTGTCTTTCTCTGACTATTTCATTTAGCATTATACCCTCTAGTCCACCCATGTTGTTGCAAGTGGCAAGACCTCATTCTTTTTTGATAATAGCTGGGGAATATTGCTTTATATGTGTGTTTCATATTCTCTTTATCCATTTGTCTGTGGACATTTGGGCTCTTGCATATCTTGGTTATTGTAAATGACACTTGAATAGGCTTAGGAATGCATAGATCTTTTCAGTTCACAGTTTTTTGTTTTCTCTGGGTAGTGGAATTGCTGGAACATATGGTATTTCTATTTCTAATTTTTTGAGGAACCCCCGTAGTGTTTTCCACGGTGGTTACACCAATTTACATTTCACCCAGCAGAGCACGAGGGTTCCTTTTTCTCCATATCCTCACCAATGCTTGTTATTTCTTTTATTTTTGATTGTAGCCTTTATGACTGGTTTCAGATCTCACTGGACTTTTTTCAGATCTCACCGGACTTTTTACTTTCATTTCCCTGATGATGAACGACGTTGAGTATCTTTTCATGTATCTCTTGGTCATCTGTTTGTCTTCTTTGGAAAAATGTCCATTCAAGCCCTCTGCCCATTTTTTAAATCAGATTGTTTGATTTTGTGTGTGTGTGTTGAGTTATAGAATTTCTTTATGGATTTGGAATATTAATCCCTGGATATTAATCAAATCAGCCCGATAATCTTTAATAAGAGATGTTTACTAAGACTGGCCCAGGAATTGCTTTACTGTATTTTACATGTACTATGTGCTAAATAAATCTCATCTATTAATATATTTTTACGCCAAACAGAATGCAAATGCTTTCCATCAAGTCTAGATACCTTCACCCCTCGCTGCTGTTTCTGGTGCATTGCTTTCCATTTGTGTAAATTCCCCCAAGTTCTTTAGATGCCACCTTGTTGTTGTTGTTGTTGTTCTTAATGCTTTAAACTTGTCCCCACTATGGCACATAGTTTTATAATCCCACTCCTGTCTTACTATGCTCATCCTTTCCTGGGCTCTGGGCACTGGAACTGTCCCCAGGAATTGGAGCAGGGCCACTCACTGTTGGCTGCTAATCATGTCACCCAACTCCAGGATCTCCCTGCTTAGTCCACACGTGCTTGCTGATGAGTTTGAACTTCATGAAGACACAATGCAAGTAGAGAGAGAAATCAAACCAGTTAGCAGATCAATAAAGGCTTTTGAAGAGAGGGAAATCAGAGGCTGAGTGTGGTAATATGTGGCACTGCTTCCAGAGTCTCCTTTTCTTCTGGACTTTTCTGACCAGTAGAAGTTAACAAGTGGGGTAGATCTCAAAAGGCTTGGCCCTGGAGGATGAGTCCTGCTTGTGCAAGCTGCTTCAGCTTCCTCTCCCATCTGCTTGCCTATGTGTGTGGACCACAGGGACACCTTGTCTTTGCATGTGTGTGGGACAGGGAGGTGAGGCTGGTACTCAGTGGAGTGTCCGCTCTGGTGATCTCTCCCCAAAACTTCTTGGATTAGACCAGAGTCCCAAATCCAGGATGCAAGCATCTACTTCCAAGTGTGTTGTGAATGTTTCTTAGCCATTTCATTGAAGTTGGAAGGAATCAGGGTGTCATCACTGGATAACCTTTTTGACAAATGTGAAAATGTAGCATAACAGAATGGCTACAGAGTCAGGAAGACCTTGGTTTATACCTTAACCTGGATGACCTTTCAGAAAAGTTGCTTAAACCCTTTGAAAGACTCTGTTCCTTCAACTATACAAAATAAGTATAATCAAATGCACATGGTTGACCTAAGTGAAAGAAGATGATGCTTGTAAAATGCTTGGTATTCAGGAGGCACTCCCCATTGTCATTTGTGGGTACTCAATAAATGGCCCATTTTTGTAAATTCTTAATAAGGATGTTATTAACAAGCAAGTTACAACAGTTGGTGAGGATCTGGATGGTGCGATGGTATGAACAGAAATGAAACCCCTGAAAGGAGCTCAGATGTTCCAGTCGGAGCGACTGTCTGCTCCTGTGCTCCCACGCTCTCTGTCAGGTGCGCAGAATGTGAAGACATCTGCCGATAGGTGTATTTTCCAGATCTCAGCTTCTTTGTCCATTGACGAGCTGATGCTTTAACGAAGTTTTGATGGTTTCTCTTTGTTCAGAGGCATGGGGAAAATGGAGAAAAAACAACCTCCCACTTTCTGACTTCACGTGTTTGGGGTTGAAGGAAAGGGCGGATCATCTCGATACTCACTGGCTGCCTGGCGTAGCCTGGAAGATGAAGGGCCTCTCAATGCCGTCTTGATTAGCCGCATGTGCGGATGCTCTTCACCCTGCAAATAACTTCCAGGGAGCACAAGCTGTTCACTCAGAGTTCAGCAGACTCAGTTCTGAGAGGTCTTTTTGATACTCACTTTTTCCAGAATTTCTCCACCCACTTAATTTCTACCCCTGCCCTCGCCGCCTTATCCCATGTTCACCTTAGAGTAGACGACGCTCCGCTCCCTGCCCTGAGCAGCGGTTCCACTCCTTAGAATACGAGGATTCTGATTAAGTCAAGACAGAAGGTTGTGATACGCAGTTGTTTTTAGCAGTAACAACACTTTCCTCTCTGACCTCTTAGCAGTATGTACCTGTCAGTATCAAGTCAAGGATTGATCTATCGATCTATTGATCTGTTGGTCTGTCACCTATCCGTTCTACTTCTATTGTCTACTTATCTCTCATCTATCATCTTCTATCAATATAAATCAGTTTATTAACCTCTCATCTATGTATAATCTGTCATCTATTATCTATCATCTATCCTCATGTATGTGTATTTCTATCATCTATTTATCTATCTACCTATCATCTATCAATCAATTTATCACCTATCTCTCATCATTTCTATCTATCACCTTTCTCTCAGTCTATCTACCACCGACCCTCTCTCTATATATCTGTCTGTCAATCTACTTTCTAATGGCCTATGTATGTTCCTTCTTTACACTTGAGCTGACAATCTGCTTTTGGTAGGTTGTCGTGAGAAGGAGCCTTCTGATTCTCATATCCTGAAAACCCAACTCAAAGAGAGACCACAAGTAATGATTCAAAATAATAATCGTCTCCATAAAAATGTGAATTCAGTTCTTTTACAACAACTGCTTGGAGTTCTATGTTCTGATCACCACACTTTTAAAACTCACCTGCAGAGAGGTTGTCATGATTCGCTGTGTTTCAAAGAGTTGATTGAGGAAAGATATTAAATACCAAAGGACAAGAAAATTAGGACTTGAATAGTTCGTGCCTGCAGATTGCAGTAAAATTAGGCAGGAGGTCTGAGATCAAGCTCAGAGTGTCAATCTTAAATGCAGAACCTTTGTGGGAAAGTGACAAGCCCATTGGAGCTACCCATTTTTCTAGGGGCCTATGGATAATAACAGTAAAACGTACTCAATAGTATTTTTTTTTTTTTTTTAGTGAAACAGGGTAAGAATGAAAAGCTTATAGCTCCCAAAGACTTTCCTAGACAATCTCCCTAAGATGAAAGTTGGCATACATATTTTCATTGACAAATAAAGCCTTGATATATTTGGGGAAAAAAAATTCCCAGGAATCTTACTAGAAAAGTGTTAGGATATTGTGAAAAATATTCAGCTCATCTACATGCCCTTCATTTTTACTTTGCTGAAGAGGTTTTGGCAGAGCAGAGATAGTATCTGCAGTGTTTTTCTACTCATCCGACCAGCTTTGAAGTCGGGAAAGGACCCATTAGGCGAAATTGTGCTCTGTATGTATCTGTCTGCCCTTCTCGCCTTAGACTTAAGGTAAAGTAAAAATCATTGTGATCTTTCTGCTTGAGACATGAGCGATGAAGTAAATACTAGTCCTTAAATTGATTTGGGTCACAAAAACAAATCCAGGAAAAGAACGAAAGGGGAAGATTTCTAAGTTTCTTCAATCTTATAAATTGCATGGGAGTGAAACTTTTGCTAGTCTAGACATTTCCTCTGTCTTTTTAAATTATTCCAGTTCATTAATTTGCTTCATCCCTGAACTCATGGGCATTTCCAGTCCATGGATCTGAAAAATTTCCTGATTTTTAGTCTACTAGGAGCCTGTAAATTTAAGAATATGAATGCAGTGACTATGAACCAGCCCAGCAGTCTGATTCCTTTCTATAATCCAGACACATAGAGAGCTCAAAACTAGAATCAAGGGGTCAAAAATGCGTGCATTCGGCAAGATCTCAGATTTGAGGCAAGTTACATTTGCTAAGTTTCGTTTTTGTTTTTGGTAAGTATAAACTGCCAATAATACAGAGGCCTCAGGGGGCTCAGGGGGTTGACCGTGTGTGACCGTGTGTGAATCGCATACTTCAGTACTGGGCAGTGAGTACCTATATTTAAATGAAACGGTCTCAGGGATTTGGTTATGGACGTGATGGTAGCAATCCAAGAACGTGCAGGAGAAAAGCAGGGTAGACTTAAGAGGAAGAAAAGCTATGGCCGGTGGAGGGAGGGTCTGTCCTGGAGCTCGGCCTTGGGAGCAGCTTCTCCTGAGGCCCCCCTTTTTGCACTGGACCAATGCTTTCAGAATCTACAAGCCTCACTGCTCCTCCACTTTCTCTCCTTTTTTTGCAGAGAGGAAGTTTCTGAGTTCTAAAAGCATATGCATCAATTGTGTTTGTCTCCAGCTTATATGTTGATGCAAATTTTTTTAAAAGATTTTATTTATTTATTTGACAGAGATCACAAGTAGGCAGAGAGGCAGTCAGAGAGAGGAGGAAACCGGCTCCCTGCTGAGCAGAGAGCCCGATGCGGGGCTCCATTCCAGGACCCTGGGATCATGGCCTTAGCCGAAGGCAGAGGCTTTAACCCACTGAGCCACCCAGGCGACCCTTGATGCAAATTTTAAAAGGGGAGGGAATGAGCTGCCAAGAAATTTGTCTTCAAAAAGGGATACAAACCTGACTGTCATAAATACGGCATTGTGTTCAGCTTCTCTGGCTTTCAAAATAAAATTCTTTGATTACCTTCAACTTTCATCTCCCATAAACGTCTTGGCTTTGCGTTAGCATTTATGTGGCAGTAAGAGCCTGTTACTCTGTGGGAACAGTCTATTACTGTGACATTATTTCACTTGGAAACGCTGATTGTTTCTTAAATATAGGCTATATACCTGGTCATTTCTAGTAAGTGCATTAAAATAGTAATCATTACCCTTGTTAGCTTTTGTTTTTGAGTGACAAGTTCTATAAGCTTTATCCCAAGTAATGCCACAATGTCTGTTGTTATTTCATTGAATAAACATAAGCAGAAATTGTCACTTTTGTGATGAAACTCCTTTTTCTTGGTACACACAAACACACACATACCTCATCAACTACTTCCTCTGAACTCAGAAGATGGCTGTGTTTGAGACAGTTTCAATTCAACTTGGCGATTTCAGGGAACTTCTGCTGCATTTGTTTTCATGCCTTTCTTTGCTTAGGATTTTTTTGTCTAGTTAAGTTTCTGATCTTTCCTTGTCATTGTGGAAGGATGTTGACTGTCTTCTTAGGGATTTTTGGTGGGCTTGTGGTTACCATCGACAGGAAAACCACACAAATATAGCCAGGATTTAGTCTCATCCCTATTTATATTTTAATTGGTAAACAAGCCCATAAGAAGTTCTTCCCCGGGGAGGAGTCAAGATGGCGGAGAAGTAGCAGGCTGAGATGACATCGGGTAGCAGGAGATCAGCTAGATAGCTTATCTAACCATTGTGAACACCTACAAATCCAACGGGAAATCGAAGAGAAGAAGATCAACAATTCTAGAAACAGAAAATCGATCACCTTCTCAAAGGTAGGACCTGCGGAGAAGTGAATCCAAAGCGACGGGAAGATAGACCCCGGGGGGAGGGGCCGGCTCCCGGCAAGCGGAGCACAAAATCGGGACTTTTAAAAGTCAGCTCCACTGGGAGACATCGCTCCAGAGGCTAAACCGGGGGGAAACCCAAGTGGGGTCAGCATAACCCCAGGTCCTGCGGGGTCACAGAAGGACTGGGGGTGTCTGAGGGCCGCAGAGCTCGCAGCTATTAGAGCGGGGAAGCCGGCTACAGTGACAAAGCCGAGGAGTGAGCTCTAAGCCCGGGGTTACCTTGTGCCGGTCGCAGGCTGGGTGGGCTCGGAGCGCGGCTGGAGGCCACGGAGACGGAAGCAACCGGGTGCTTTTCGCCAGGTTCCAGCAATTGACTGCTTTCCTACCAGCACGACCGCAGGCCAGGGAGGCGGGGCGGTTGGGCGCCTTGCTCTGAGGGCGCGCTGAGGAGCGGAACCCCAAGCTCTCGGCTCCTCCGGGCCGAGAGATTGGGAGGCCGCCATCTTCATCCCCGTCCTCCGGAACTCTACGGAAAGCGCTCAGGGAACAAAAGCTCCGGAAGCAAACCCGAGCGGATTACTTAGCCCGGCCCCTGGCAAGGGCGGTGCAATTCCGCCTGCGGCAAAGACACTTGAGAATCACTACAACAGGCCCCTCCCCCAGAAGATCAACAAGAAACCCAGCCAAGACCAATTTCGCTCACCAAGAACAGCGGAATTCCACAGCAGGAGAAAGCAAATCTTATCTGGACAAAATGACAAGGCGGAAAAACTCACCTCAAAAAAAAGAACAAGAGGCCGTACCGAAGGCTGGAGACCTAATCAATACAGACATTGGAAACATGACAGATCTAGAGTTCAGAATGACAATTCTCAAGGTTCTAGCCGGGCTCGAAAAAGGCATAGAAGATATTAGAGAAACCCTCTCCGGAGAGATAAAAGCCCTTTCTGGAGAAATAAAAGAACTAAAATCTAACCAAGTGGAAATAAAAAAAGCTATTAATGAGGTGCAATCAAAAATGGAAGCTCTCACTGCTAGGATAAATGAGGCAGAAGAAAGAATTAGTGACATAGAAGACCAAATGACAGAGAATAAAGAAGCTGAGCAAAAGAGAGACAAACAAATACTGGACCACGAGGAGAGAATTTGAGAGATAAGCGACACCATAAGATGACACAACATTAGAATAATTGGGATTCCAGAAGAAGAAGAAAGAGAGAGGGGAGCAGAAGGTATATTGGAGACAATTATTGGAGAGAATTTCCCTAATATGGCAAAGGGAACAAACATCAAAATCCAGGAGATGCTAAGAACGCCCCTCAAAATCAATAAAAATAGGTCCACACCTCGTCACCTGATAGTAAAATTTACAAGTCTTAGCGACAAAGAGAAAATCCTGAAAGCAGCCCGGGAAAAGAAGTCTGTAACATACAAGGGTAAAAACATTAGTTTGGCAGCGGACCTATCCACAGAGACCTGGCAGGCCAGAAAGAACTGGCATGAGGTATTCAGAGCACTAAACGAGAAAAACATGCAGCCAAGAATACTATATCCGGCCAGGCTATCATTGAAAATAGAAGGAGAGATAAAGAGCTTCCAGGACAAGCAAAAGCTGAAAGAATTTGCAAACACCAAACCAGCTCTACAGGAAATATTGAAAGGGGTCCTCTAAGCAAAGAGAGACCCTAAAAGTAGTAGATCAGAAAGAAACAGAGACAATATACAGTAACAGTCACCTTACAGGCAATACAATGGCACTCAATTCATATCTCTCAATAGTTACCCTGAATGTTAATGGGCTAAATGCCCCAATCAAAAGACACAGGGTATCAGAATGGATAAAAAAACAAAACCCATCCATATGCTGCCTACAAGAAACTCATTTTAGATGCGAAGACACCTCCAGATTTAAAGTGAGGGGGTGGAAAACAATGTACCATGCTAATGGACATCAGAAGAAAGCTGGGGTGGCAATCCTTAGATCAGATCAATTAGATTTTAAGCCAAAGACTATAATAAGAGATGAGGAAGGACACTATATCATACTCAAAGGGTCTGTTCAACAAGAAGACCTAACAATCTTAAATATCTATGCCACTAACATGGGAGCAGCCAACTATATAAACCAATTAATAACAAAATCAAAGAAATACATCAACAGTAATACAATAATAGCAGGGGACTTTAACACCCCCCTCACCGAAATGGACAGATCATCTAAGCAGAAGATAAACAAGGAAATAAAGGCCTTAAATGACACACTGGACCAGATGGACATCACAGATATCTTCAGAACATTCCATCCCAAAGCAACAGAATATACATTCTTCTCTAGTGCACATGGAACATTCTCCAGAGTAGACCACATCCTGGGTCATAAATCAGGTCTCAATCGGTACCAAAAGATTGAGATCATTCCCTGTATATTTTCAGACCACAATGCTCTGAAGCTAGAACTCAACCACAACAGGAAATTTGGAAAGAACGTAAATACATGGAGACTAAACAGCATCCTTCTAAAAAATGAATGGGTCAACCAGGAAATTAAAGAAGAATTGAAAAAATTCATGGAAACAAATGATAATGAAAACACAACGGTTCAAAATCTGTGGGACACAACAAAGGCAGTCCTGAGAGGAAAATATATAGCGGTGCAAGCCTTTCTCAAGAAACAAGAAAGGTCTCAAATACACAACCTAACCCTACACCTAAAGGAGCTGGAGAGAGAACAACAAAGAAAGCCTAAACCCAGCAGGAGAAGAGAAATCATAAAGATCAGGGCAGAAATCAATGAAATAGAAACTAAAAAAACAATAGAACAAATCAACAAAACTAGGAGCTGGTTCTTTGAAAGAATTAATAAGATAGACAAACCCCTGGCCAGACTTATCAAAAAGAAAAGAGAAAGGACCCAAATAAATAAAATCATGAATGAAAGAGGAGAGATCACAACCAACACCAAAGAAATACAAACAATTATAAGAACATACTATGAGCAACTCTACGCCAACAAATTTGACAATCTGGAAGAAATGGATACATTTCTAGAGACATATAAACTACCACAACTGAACCAGGAAGAAATAGATAACCTGAACAGACCCATAACCAGTAAGGAGATTGAAACAGTCATCAAAAATCTCCAAACAAACAAAAGTCCAGGACCAGATGGCTTCCCAGGGGAATTCTACCAAACATTTAAAGAAGAATTAATTCCTATTCTCCTGAAACTGTTCCAAAAAATAGAAATGGAAGGAAAACTTCCAAACTCATTCTATGAGGCCAGCATCACCTTGATCCCAAAACCAGACAAGGATCCCACCAAAAAAGAGAATTACAGACCAATATCCTTGATGAACACAGATGCGAAAATTCTCACCAAAATACTGGCCAATAGGATCCAACAATACATTAAAAGGATTATTCACCATGACCAAGTGGGATTTATTCCAGGGCTGCAAGGTTGGTTCAACATCCGCAAATCCATCAATGTGATACAATACATTAATAAAAGAAAGAGTAAGAACCATATGATACTCTCAATAGATGCTGAAAAAGCATTTGACAAAGTGCAGCATCCCTTCCTGATTAAAACTTCAAAGTGTAGGGATAAAAGGCACATACCTCAATATTATCAAAGCCATCTATGAAAAACCCACCGCAAATATCATTCTCAATGGAGAAAAACTGAAAGCTTTTCTGCTAAGGTCAGGAACACGGCAGGGATGTCCGTTATCACCACTGCTGTTCAACATAGTACTAGAAGTCCTAGCCTCAGCAATCAGACAACAAAAAGAAATTAAAGGCATCCAAATTGGCAAAGAAGAAGTCAAACTATCACTCTTTGCAGATGATATGATACTATATGTGGAAAACCCAAAAGCCTCCACTCCAAAACTGCTAGAACTCATACAGGAATTCAGTAAAGTGTCAGGATATAAAGTCAATGCACAGAAATCAGTCGCATTTCTTTACACTAACAACAAGACAGAAGAAAGAGAAATTGAGGAGTCAGTCCCATTTACAATCGCACCCAAAACCATAAGATACCTAGGAATAAATCTAACCAAAGAGGCAAAGAATCTATACTCAGAAAACTATAAAGTCCTCATGAAAGAAATTGAGGAAGACACAAAGAAATGGAAAAATATTCCATGCTCATGGATTGGAAGAACAAATATTGTGAAAATGTCTATTCTACCTAAAGCAATCTACACATTTAATGCAACCCCTATCAAAATCCCATCCACTTTTTTTAAAGAAATAGAACAAATAATCCTAAAATTCATATGGAACCAGAAAAGACCTCGAATAGCCAAAGGAATATTGAAAAAGAAAGCCAAAGTCGGTGGCATCACAATTCCAGACTTCAAGCTCTATTACAAAGCTGTCATCATCAAGACAGTATGGTACTGGCACAAAAACAGACATATAGATCAATGGAACAGAATAGAGAGCCCAGAAATAGACCCTCAACTCTATGGTCAACTAATCTTTGACAAAGCAGGAAAGAATATCCAATGGAAAAAAGACAGCGTCTTCAACAAATGGTGCTGGGAAAACTGGACAGCCACATGCAGAAAAATGAAACTGGACTATTTCCTTACACCACACACGAAAATAGACTCAAAATGGATGAAGGACCTCAATGTGAGAAAGGAATCTATCAAAATCCTTGAGGAGAATGCAGGCAGCATCCTCTTTGACCTCAACCGCAGCAACTTCTTCCTAGGAACATCGCCAAAGGCAAGAGAAGCAAGGGCAAAAATGAACTATTGGGATTTCATCAAGATCAAAAGCTTTTGCACAGCAAAGGAAACAGTTAATAAAACCAAAAGACAACTGACAGAATGGGAGAAGATATTTGCAAACGACATATCAGATAAAGGGCTAGTATCCAAAATCTATAAAGAGCTTATCAAACTCAATACCCAAAGAACAAATAATCCAGTCAAGAAATGGGCAGAGGACATGAACAGACATTTCTGCAAAGAAGACATCCAGATGGCCAACAGACACATGAAAAAATGCTCCACATCACTCGGCATCAGGGAAATACAAATCAAAACCACAATGAGATACCACCTCACACCAGTCAGAATGGCTAAAATTAACAAGTCAAGAAATGACAGATGCTGGTGAGGATGCGGAGAGAGGGGAACCCTCCTACACTGCTGGTGGGAATGCAAGCTGGTGCAACCACTCTGGAAAACAGTGTGGAGGTTCCTCAAAAAACTGAAAATAGAGCTACCCTATGACCCAGCAATTGCACTACTGGGTATATATCCTAAAGATACAAACGTGGTGCTCCGAAGGGGCACATGCACCCGAATGTTTATAGCAGCAATGTCCACAATAGCCAAACTGTGGAAAGAGCCTAGATGTCCATCAACAGATGAATGGATAAAGAAGAAGTGGTATATATACACAATGGAATACTATGCAGCCATCAAAAGACATGAAATCTTGCCTTTTGTGACGACGTGGATGGAACTAGAGGGTATCATGCTTAGCGAAATAAGTCAATCAGAGAAAGACAACTATCATATGATCTCTTTGATATGAGGAAGTGGAGATGCAATGCGGGGGGGGGGTTGGGGGGAGGTAGGAAAAGAAAAGATGGGATTGGGAGGGAGACAAATCATGAAAGACTCAATCTCAAAAAACAGACTGAGGGTTGCTGGGGGGAGGGGGGACGGGAGAGGGTGGTGGGAAAATAAATAAATAAATAAATAAATTTATTTAAAAAAAAAAAAAAAAAAGAAGTTCTTCCCCAACAAGAGAAGCACAGATTATCTATTGTTACCTTTTCTGATGCTTCTTGGTCTGCAAGCTTATAGGCTCTCCAGCCTTGCCCAGCCTTCTGTTCCCAGTAGTCTGTCCTCTGGGTCTTGGCCACGTGGACAGAACACTGGGGCTATTCCATGCTGTCACATTTCCTCCGGATACGGAAGAACGACACCGAGATACACTGTACTGCAGTGCTCCGCCTTCTCAGAGAAGGAATAGGAGAATTCCCCACCTCCACCCCAGCCCAGATGACCCTCAGATGGTTTCTCTTGGACCGAAGGCACTAGGTGGTGGGCGTCGTGCCGTTCTTCCCACCACGGAGACATCCATCGTTGGAAGTTAGGTGCTGGCGAAGAGAACGATTTTGTAGGCTTCCGGAACGATTAAAAATACTTCAAGACGGATATATTTTAACTTAGAAAGTGAGCTCTTCCCACCCAGAGAAGTCCAAGAGAGAGACTCAGCTCTTCTCAAAGAAGGCTTCCCCGGCTTTAGTCTTCAGCTGCTCTCCTACTGGGGACTTCTGGGGCTCCTTCTGTCCCTGTCCTCTGACCCAACTTGACATTTAACCCTGTGTGTGCCAATGGGTCGCCACATGAGCGTTTTCAACTCAGTAGTTTGATTTGCAAGAACTCTGCAAAAGATTGCCACAGAATGCACCTGCCTATCATTTAGTATAAAAGACCAGTAGAGATAGGGAAGAAGACAAATAATGTTTGTTGATTGAACGCTTGATATTCTAATTGTAAGAGGAGAAAACTGAAGATGTATAGCAACATACATAAATCAAAAGTTAAAAACCTAACAAAGTAAAACAGAGACCAAATTTTATATATATACAGTATAAATTTATATACAGTATGCATATACATATATTTTAAAATTATTTATTTATTATATATTTAATTATATTATATCCATTTATTTTATTAAATTTTGTATTTATATTATTTTATATAAATATATAGAATATATAGAGTATATAAATACTATGTTTAATATCTATTTTATGTTATATATTTATATATAATATATTATATAATATTATATATTACATATATTATAGATTATTTTATATGGTATTATGAAATATATTTTATTTTACTTATTATTTTATATATTTTAAAAGTATACCATTTTATATTTTATAAAATATTTGTGAATTATTTTATATTATTATATATTTCATATATTTTTTATGTTTTATACATTATTATATATTCTGCATTGTAATGGATATTATTTATATTTACACATATGTTTTATTAAAATATATGTGGAAACATATACATTTGCATATCTATGCCATAAAAATATATTTCCGCATATGGTTATATAAACATATGTGCAAGTACAAATAAAGTATTTACTATACATATCTATACGTTGAGATATATATGGGCATATACATATATGGATATACATTTCCAATGGTATAAGAAGTGATGTTCAAAGCTATATTCTTCTAGAACGATTAAGGGGTTTTATATGAAAAAAATTGTTAGGAAATTAGAATGATTTTTCTACTGATATATATTTAAAAACAACTGGTTAACATAATTCATAATGATAATAGTTATTAAGACCTTGCAAACTGAATTTGTCACATAAATCATACAATTTTGTGAATAGGCTCTGAGACTTTCAGTATCCCATTATATGGGTTCACTTTGGTGCGACCTCCTGAATTGGTCACAACGTGCAATGATTCCTATCTAGAAAGTGCTGGTCACTGGGATACGGACTGAATATTACTGTGAATGATGCATAATATTGGAATGTGGAATTTAGATTCTTAATGCTTTTGTAATGATAGAGCTGACAGATGAAAATATAGAGTTAAAGCAGATGATATTTGCAGCTGATTGTCCTACTTTTCTTTGCCAACACTCTATCAAATCATTAACTATTTTCAGTTTTCACCGAACGATTCCATACTCATAAGCTTTCTGCATTACCATATAACTCCTGATGATTTATTTCTAATCATATTGTGAGTGCATATTTAGTGTGATAGCTGAATTATATTAACTTGGCTACAAACAAAATGATGCAATTTGAAATATTGATTGCAATACCATTCTCTTTTCATAAATCTGCCTAGTAATTCCATTGATTTTAAGTGTGTGATTAAAATGTGTGGGTTGATTCAGAAATTGTATTTTGATTATATGAGGAAAAACTCAACATGCAGAAAGTTATCATTTTAAGTTGAAAGGTAAGCTACGCCTGCTACAGTAAAGCAGTTTTGTCCGGCATACTGAATGAGACCAGAGTAATGAGGATATGGTTTGGGCCTGCATTGCGAGTCACCTCACTGGAGAAGCTGTGTGTCCATCCCAGCTTTGTGAACACACATCCTCTGCTGGGGCAGTAGACGTGAGTGGGAAGTCCCAAGGAAGCTTCATCTTTTCATTTTCGTTGTGCGTCCTATCTTTGCATATAGAAAACGTGAGCTCAGAAGGATAACACCAACTTGAATGCCTCGGGTATCCCTGGCAAATATTTATGGGAAAAGAATCCTCATGTTTTATCACTGACAGGTTTTATCACTGCATTAGAATTGTTCATATATAGATATAGGAGATAAATATATGTGTGTGTGTTTATGTACATATTACAATATATATTTATATGCTTACCCACACATATATAAGTACATGAGCATATATATATATATATATATATATATAGTAAAATTGTACAAACAAGGTACAACCCTGTACACACACCCATGTGTCCTGATACATCCTATTTCCCATCCGAGAGCTGCTGAGCTTTCTTTCCTCACCTGCGTTCTGCTATAGCTTTCCTTTTCTTGAAAGTGTGATTGGCCATCACATGGAAGGGCTTTTGCTGGTGGTGGATAGGAGAGATTGTCATGCCATCTACCCAGAAGGTGTGCGTTTGTTTCTGAGACTTCCCACAGTCTGTCTCCCATGGTCTGTCACCTGCAAACTCATCCACCCCAAAGCTGCTTCTCTCGCTCATCCCTGCTTTCCCTTCCCCACCCTCAGCCCTTGGTAGATCCCACTGCAAATGCTCGAACCAGTCCTGGGTAGATGTGTATCCTGCTCAGGGACGGACCTTTACCAGCAGAGCCTTGGGCTCACGAGGGCGGGGGCAGGGCTCACCACCGTCTGTCCAGTGCCTCACTCTGCACGTGATATCCTCAAGGCACGTGATGAGCATTCCAGCTGCATGCAAAAAAACGAAGGAAACCTTATTTGAGTAACTAACCAGAATGAAGCCAGACAATGTTGAAGACGAGCTGTAAACTTTGTAATCCGTCTTCCGGTGTCCCCCTTCTGCCCAGCCCCCTTCTGCTCAGCTCGCGCTGTTAGCACGTGTGCACCCTGGCCGGGAGCTGCTGCGCATGTCTGGCTCGCTGACTTCGTGTTTGTCCCCTTTTCGTTCTTTGAGAGCCCGTCCCACATTTCCTCATCCAAGTCTTCATTACCTTTCCGTGACGGAGGATACTTTCCAGAAGATCTAGGATAGACCTCAGCCTGATCAACACAAAGCAGCCTTGCTTTTCTCTAACAGTGCTTGGGAGCCAACATTTTGGCATTGGTCGGTTACTTCAAAATACTTCAGATAAAAATTATTAATATCCAGGATATGTGTCTTCATCATAGCAACTTCTTCAATGAAAGATTTAAACCTGATGCATCTGTTTCCCTATCTCTAGAGTAACCCTAGTGAGAACAGGGGCATGGGGCATCTTGGTCTCTGGCATAAAAAGATGACCAGAAGGAAATCACCTAAAGGCTGGCTGACTGAATTATCTGATACACTGAACACCTTCACTCTTCTTCAGCACAAATGGTACCATTCCAGTGTTAGTACTTATATCCATGTTGTTCTATAAGATTCATTTTTTTAAAGATTTTTATTTATGTATTTGACAGAAGCAAATACCAGAGCAGAAGCAGGGGGAGCGGCAGGGATACACTCAACTGACTGGGCCATCCAGGCACCGCTATTCTATACTATTCTTTAATTCATGGCCCACAACTCTCAAAAATTCTATTGATAACAACACCCTACCTCTCTTTCTTAAAATATTGTCATAAACTAGCCTGCGAGGCCATCAATCTCCGTGTTGGTTCGGTCCATAGTTGGACTGTGATATATCATTCCTGGTGCTTAATCAGAAGGAAGAGGAGATCAGCCTACAACTGCAAATTCACGTATTTGCAGCCAATTAAAAAGTTGGTAATTTTGTCATTCAAATGACGAAACCACCAAGCTTTGCTCTAACATGTTCACAGTGATACCCTCCAACATTATCGGTATTGTCATGGATGCCATTGACTGAGTAAGACCTATCATGTCAAAATTTAGGTCCTGCTGTGAATACTACATAACTGCCAGTCTGGTCAAATCATGATTTAGGATACTTAAAAAACATCAGTATAATTCATACATTTTAGAATTGAAAAATGATTCTCTGTAAAATGTTGAGGAAGTTCAGATTCATCAATCCAACTAATAAACATATATAATAGTCAATTATTTATTTAATAAAACATACAG